>KZ652875.1:32978-52382 GCA_001010745.2 Gerris buenoi
AAAAAAAATTTTTTTTTTTTTTTTTTTTTTTTTTTCAAAAACAGGTAATATGCTTTATTTAACAAAAAATCGCACAGCTCCAAAAAAAAACAAAAAACACCGGTATAATTGTATACAGGGTTAGTCAAAAATGTGGGGACAACCTAACGGAAGATATCACCATATGAACTTGTATCGGATGTGTATCATTGTTGAGTTGTGAGTATATGATTGGAGGACCCACTGTTTGGACTGCTCAAAGCTCATTAGTTACTCAGATTAATAATTTAACTCTGGGCTTTCCCAAGAATTTGGCTTTTTTTTAATTGAAGCTATCCTCTACTTTGCTATGTTCCTTATCTTTTATCGAGACATAAAAATTAGGCGTCACTTGGTAGGGATTTAATTTTTTTTTCCCCATGCACTAAAAAGTAAAAATGTTTGCCTTATAAACATTCTCCGCACCTTTGACTAACCCTTTATATATTTAAGAAAAATTATTCTTGATATGAAAACAGAAATTAAAAAAAAAAAAGTTTAAATTCTAGTAAAATTTAATTTATTTCATTTCCTCAATATTAGTTATCTTAAAAAAGTTTATAGCACAGAAAAACAAAAAAAAAAAAAACACAACTGTTCGCTAAATTCATAGTTGTCATAAAATTACATTAAGAAACAGTAGTTTTTACGTAAGTTCTGTTACTCACAGAAGGCAAAACTCAGCGTGAATTTAAGTAAAATAATAATTTATCTTGCCAAGAAAAAGACTGTGTGTTCTAGATCAAATTGAGATACGTATTAACACCCCCCCCCNTTTAACTCTGGGCTTTCCCAAGAATTTGGCTTTTTTTTAATTGAAGCTATCCTCTACTTTGCTATGTTCCTTATCTTTTATCGAGACATAAAAATTAGGCGTCACTTGGTAGGGATTTAATTTTTTTTTCCCCATGCACTAAAAAGTAAAAATGTTTGCCTTATAAACATTCTCCGCACCTTTGACTAACCCTTTATATATTTAAGAAAAATTATTCTTGATATGAAAACAGAAATTAAAAAAAAAAAAGTTTAAATTCTAGTAAAATTTAATTTATTTCATTTCCTCAATATTAGTTATCTTAAAAAAGTTTATAGCACAGAAAAACAAAAAAAAAAAAAACACAACTGTTCGCTAAATTAATAAATTTATTTATTAAATTAGATTTATTTTTTAAAAAAAAAATCAAAACCGTTTCATAATATGCAAAATCAATAATAGTACAATAATAAGCATAGCACCTTACAAAAACTAATTAAAAAATATTTAAATTTAAAATAATTAATTATTAAATGCTAAAAATTAAAAAAAACAATATTAGGTAATAATGGAAAGAAACAAAAGGAACTGTCAATTCATTTGAAATGGGTAAAAAAAAAACATTAATGATAGTTATTAAGATTACAAAATTTTAACTTAATAAAACAATAGGTACAAAATATATTTATATACAATATACTAAATATAAATATAAAAAAATAATGAGCTTTCTACAAGGAAGAAAATGTGTAGAATTTATATATAAATTTAGCATTTTAGCTAATAAAAATAAATGTATGTTACAAATAAATTCAATTCAATGGTAAGAATTCAATTTTAATGGTAAGAAAAATTTGAAATTATTAAAAATTGATAATTATTGATTACTCAGAAGAGATATGAGATTCGAGACGGTGGTTAATAAAAAGTTAAAAGAGGAAAATTTATCAGTTTCAAAACATAAAAAAATAGAAAATAGTTAAATACAAAAAAATCATATGAGTCAAGGTATTCAACTCCTAAATGGCCAAACGGATACAGTTAAAGGGTTTTAATATAAGTTGTTTCCATCCCAGTAGTGGAAATAAAAATTTAATTTATTTTACGAATAGGTTCATTACAGGGTGTAGGGCTGCAGGGTGCAGGGTCATTGGCTGTTTTACATACTAACTCGATATGATCATGAGAGTGAAACATGCATCATGCATCACCATTTGAGAGAGGGATTTGAGCCAAATATGGGAGTACACTAAACCCTATGCCGACCTTTTTTTAATTGTTATTAAATAGGGGGTTAAACTTGTATTGGAATAGGTGGGCAGGGCTAGGGCTATTTTATAAGTCCTTCATCACTAGTGGAGCTGGCGCTTCCAAGTGTACATAAAAGGTAGTAATCAGTAATTTGTAGCGACTATACAGTGACACCATCTTAATTATTTTCAATATGATTGGTAATATTACATTTATACAGTCCACTTTTACCGCATTTAACAAACAACTGGTGAGTATTGAAGAAAAAATTATATGAATTGGATGACAAAATTTCCTCTTCAATTTTAATAAATTCCACCAAAGTGTTCAATTGTAACTCAATATTATTCAAGAACAATCACTTCTGCCATTATAAAAGTTTAAAACCTAGAAAGGATAGATAGATAGGATTCTGTCTTCCATTACAATTTTCCCTATTAGTATGATTTATTTCAATAAAATAACTTAAGACATTAATATTTGAGAATTTATTATCCTTTTGGAAGCAATTATTAAATTTGTATTATAGCAGGGAGACAACAGATAAAAATACTCAGAAATTTGAACCCCACACCTTAGAATTTCCAATCAAATGCTCCGAAAAAAGTTTGAAGTAATAAATAGGGTACCAATTAAACTCCAAAGGTCTGTGGTTCAAATAACAAAATCGGAAGTGTATTTTTATCTGTTCTACTTCCCTTTTAAAATTCTAATTTACATATTAATATTTATTTTATTGTTATTTAATATTTATCAAGAAAAGAACTGAACTTATAACATTTTTGAAACTACCACAATCTGAATAAAAGAGATAATTCGAAAGAAAAAATATCTGACTCATTTCGCATGTTTAAGATGTCTGTTGTAAGACATTTTTTGCATGCCTCCTAACTGATCAAAACAGATCCAATTAAGAGTTCCAAAAATTAATATATTACCAATCATGTATAGTATTTTAATTAAATATTTCAAAATTCAGTTCAATTTCGATCTAAAACAAATTTGTTTTCACAACTAAAATTAAATTTGAATAAAAATAACAAAAAATAGTGGCAGAGTAAAAAAAGGTAACTTCATTTGTGCAATCTTCCTTATTTTATTTTATTTATTTCCCCCGGAAAACAAATATATAGTGCACAGTCTAACATTAAATATAAAATTTAAATAAATTCACATAAAAATAATTAAATAACATAATTTAAAAGGAATCAAAAGTTATTATTAAATATAATATAGAAATTGGAAACAAATAACATATACAAATTAAAAATTTAAACAAAGAATACAATGCATTTTTTTTTTTTAAATTATATATCAGTTTTTGACGTTTTGTTTCATATTTCTTATAAATCGGATTTAATTTTACATCTTAAACTTTTAATTTCAATTTAATTCTGAAATATGTGCCAGAGAAAAATTCCAAAAAATTAAAATACATTTTTTTTTTTAAAAAAAAGTCTTCTTTTCGTTAAAAAAATGTTACAACATATTGTCATAATAATTATTGAAGATCTAAAAAAAAAAAAAAAATAAATAAAGACAAAGAAAAAACCTGAGAGCAAAATAAGAGATTATAATATAAGTTAAATATTAAGCTTAAAGTGATGATTATTAACAGTTTTCTTTGAAAATCAGTAGTTAAAATTAAATGCCAGAAAATAAGGGATTTTTAGTCTTAAACTATAATGCACATTCATGAAATAGAAATAATTTGATTAATTAAAACTAAACTCTTCAAAATCTCAAAAATGTCTATTCTATTTGAAAATGAATTCTGTTATAAACGCATGGCAAATTATGAATGTGTGGTGGCCAGGCGCCACCACATGAGGAATTACGGAATTGAATTAAAGGAATTAAGGAATTGGAATTAAAATGAGGAATTACGGGAATGACCCATATAGACAGACAGATATACGAAAGAGGAAATGGAGAAGGTGCTGGGTTGAACCCTGAGAAAAACAGATGGGGGTGATAGAAAAGAAAGCTCTATAGTGGAATCCTCAAAGTCGATCATAGGGAGCTTGGTAAAGAATTGTGGAGAATGTGGCTAAACAGGACAGACATGGGTGTGTGTATACAGGAATATGACCATAAATTAGGACAGTAGGAAGGTTCTCTTGCATGTCCTATGATCCTACAGAAGCTAAGAGAAATAAATCAAGTAAGTAATTTGAAGTTCATAGTATATTCTATTTATAGGCTCCTAATACTACAAATAAAGTTCCTACTGTCAACTCAAATTTTTAGTATTTGGAGCAAAATTATCAGGATGCCACACCCTTTGAGACATGGATGCTACATAAAATCTAGAAAAAGGGAGTCCAATTAATTTGATTGAAGGGCCACATTAGAAATCCGGAGCTTTTTGCAGACCATTAATTTTCAGTATTCATGATTCAACATAATACCTCTGAAACGAAAATTAATGCAAAATAAATAGATAAAATTAAGACAAATAAAAGTTTGGTTAAATCCAAAATAGTCTGCCAATTAGTGTGGCACATAGCTTCCTCACATTTGATGTTATGCTTTTACTAACCATTAATTATATTTTATTCATTTTTTTCCCCCGCCTTTTATTTTAACTCTGTCAAAATTCTTTTGATTTTCTACATGAATCAATTTGACGATACCTCCGGTAAGCTCGGAAGCAAAATTACTAAAATAAAATAAATTTTAGAATAATATAGGTAGTCTTTAGAAAGAAAAATTATGTAGTGCTCTTCACTAGTTGCTTGAAATTACACCATATCTTAAGATTTGTATGGCAAGTAATAATTAGCCCACTCTTGGTCCCATATCAATTTCAATCTTCTTTCTTCAACCTACTGATGCCTCTCTCACACGAGCACAAACATTATTTTTAATACCTCTACATCTTTCTGAGTACCCCCTTAGATTTTAAATGGTTTGTCAAAAGTAGCCTGCAGGTGGTCCCACATTAATTTCAACCGTCTGCACACATAATATATATTTTTTAAACAAAATAAATGTGACCCCTCTGTAAGTTGAAAGAGGTCCAAGTAACCACATTTTCATTTCCCTTTGGGTTCACATTATACTTTACTCCTGACTCTGATGCAAGAAAGCTATCCGCCACACTAATTTTTTTTCTCACATTCAATTTATAACCACACAAAAATAAACATCAGCTTAAAATTTATGGCAAGTTCAAAAAATATAATGATTAAACACACAACACATAAGTAACAAGTTCTAATAGCACTTGTAAGAATCTAAAAATTTAAATTTATACTTTGGATTTTACTGACATGATACACCTGTCTGTTTTTTTTTTTTATTTCTTTTTCATTTAAATTAAAATCATTTTTATTAATTTGCTTTGAATTTTTTAAATTATTATTTAATAGATTTAAAATATGTTTTCCCCCTTTTTTACACCCTCTTCCCCCACAAATCTTATGTATATTAAATTCTCAATTTATAATATAACAATTAATTTTTGTATCCAATATAATTATAGCACAATAGTTTTTTTAAAATAAAAAAGATATACAATACATAAAAATTAATTAAAAATAAATCGATATGTTAATTAATCGTTGATCTATACTCATCTAAAAACTTCATTATTAAGGATTAATAATAATAACTTATATTAATAAAAATGAAAATTTCTGTTAAATAAAAAACATTTATAACAAAATAAAAATATCTACAAGGTTTTTTTTTTATTATTTTATTAAGGCCCATTTTCTGTTTTTCGGCATTGCAATGTTAATTATTAAAACTCCTTTTCTGATGTATTGTACATTGTGCCACACAGTTTTCTTGAGAATATAATTCCTCTTGACTTTTAAGTTCCTTGATAATTGCAACGTATTATTTTAACAAATATTAATTCCATACGTTTGTTTTTATTATTTAAATAAAACATTAATGATATTAAAGCTGCATCATAAAATTTTGAGTTTTCATATGTCAAACGTCAATCTTTTTTGCTGATTTTATAAGTGTGAATAGCCAGTTGTGACAAAGTTGTGTAAAGAAGAACTAAAATGTGTTAGTCCAAAATTTCTATTTGTGTGGTCACAAGTGTTACCACTTTAAAAAAAAAATAAAAAAATTGGATATGGGGCACCTCAGAACTTTTCCTCACTTTGGAGGCCCCTGACGGTGGCCTCTCCTGCTGCTTCGCAGCAGAAGGAAGCTTTCGGCGTGGTCAATATTTGGATGGGAGGCCGTTTTGAACTAACTGCTTTTTTTATTATAATTTTTCAAAAAAATGTTACACATTATTTTTATTTAATTATTTGAATTTTGGCGGTATATTAACAGGTGTAAATAAACTTTGATGTTTAACAAAAGTATCGCACCATTTAATAATTATGTTCGTTAATAACTTTTAAACTAATTAATGGAATTTCATCGGGTTTTCTTTTATATTTTGTCCTTATTTTTTTTTACCGGTTTCAATGATATACTGTACAACAAAAACATATTTATACTCATGTCAAAATTTTAAAATCAATAACTTCAAAATGGCGGCCAATATAAAAATTAAATTTGGTGGATTTGTTTGTTCAACAGAGAGGTACATTCGTGCCAAATTTCAACTCAGTCGGATACTTTTCGATTTTTTACGTTTATTTTTTAATTTTTGCTGACTCTGCAAACTGGGTTCAAAATGGACCACTCAGGTCAAAAACACCCAAAAATAGATAATTCAGTTGAAATCTCAAAAAAAAAATGTTTAGATACATAACTTTTTCTACCACAGGTGAAGGAAAGTAAAAAGAAAAAATACCTTTATCACCCACAACCAGATAGTTAGTGGTTAAAAAGAACTTGTCTGAATGTCCTGATTAGAGCTTTTATTTTTCTAATGCTTCTATTTTTAAATAACATTCTAGACTGACCAGAAAAATTGAAGTTAGTACTGTATAGTGTGAGAACACATTTTTTTTGTGCTGAACTTAATAAAAATTAACAAAACATGGATACCGTAGTTCCCAGAGACTCCATGTTTTTTTTTTTTTAGACTAGTTTGAACTTAGCAATTAAACCACTTATTTGGGCACTGGTTCTCTAACCCCCTGTGAAGTTCAGCTACTTCACACACCAATACCGCCAAAGCAAATACAGTATGATCGATATTGAGCCATTTAAAACTGAAATAAATTAAAATGTGCCTTATAAAAATTATTAAAAATAAAATAAAGCTATTTAAAAAATCTGTCATTCTTATAAAGAATTAATTATTTACATACAATATTTTTTATTTATAATATATATTATATTAGTTGTCAGTTTACATTTTCTCAGAAATATTCACAATGTTAAAAAATATTTATTTTTTTATCCTTTTTGTACATATACACTTTTACACTTAGAACCTAATAATCATAAATTTGAGAAAAAAAAACTAACACTTTATTTTTATATATATATATTTTTCTACTAAACTAACATTCAAAATATATTTTCTTAAGAAAAAATGTCCTTAGGTTTTAAGTATAAAACATATATAATATTAAATATTANAATTTTACTTTTTCTTCTAAATTAAGCCCTTAGCCACGGGCTCAAAGCTCTTAATTTTATTTCCGTGCATAAAAAATATTGACCTCTATGTTTAAAAATTGCCAGGGTTTTTATTTTATTTTGGTTAATTTTATACAAGTAACCGTCTTTATAACTATAGTACTAAAAAAAGGAAATCAAAATGTAAAATAAAAAAAAGTATCTACATTTCATTAAACTGTTGTCATAGCTTAAAGAAGCTTTTAAGTAAAAATTGAACAAAAAAAAAGTTATTTATTTTAAATTTAAAGATCGATAATAAAGCAGGCGCAATATATTTTTTCTGCCCAAGGAATACAATAAATTAACCACTTGCTAATTTTATTCTACAATTTATTATTTATCCTCTTTCTTAAAATTTATTTCATAAAACCTAAAAAAAAATTGGCTTTAACAGTTAAATTTTTCCTTCTTTTGTTAAATAAAATCTGGCATCATTAAGAAGGTCACACATATCAGGCTTAAACGTTTCTTTAACAAGTGAATTCCAATTTTTTTTTTTCCTCTTAGCTTATTTAGTTCATTTTGTTTCAACAAGTATTTTACAATGAGTTGTTACAAGTTTTTTTAAAAAATGGCATATTTAACCTGTAAGGTGTGCAGTCTTAGGCCTCTAGTCCGGCCTATAAATGGGAAGCTTAGGTATGAACTCTATTAGTAGTACCTGTAAATAAACAAAATCGTTTTAGTTACGACATATGTAATTTAAAAATTATTAGAAATTTAAAATTTGTAAAATTTATTAGAACAAGAAAAAGTAAAAAAAAATAGTCATTATTTAGAGTTAATGTTTTGGTTGATTCCCCCGTCACTACCTGATGCCAAGCAAATGGACGTCCGACATGAGTTAATGTACGAATGTGTTAATAAATCAATACTTTGACCCTCTACCCTGCCCTACAGATATTTACCAATATTTTGAAGGTTTTTATACTGAATGCGGCACTTGACCATTGTTTAGTTGTTAAATATTCTACTCACATATTCCATCATGGAAGATGAGTCACTTCTCTGCTTAGCAAGCCTCCAGTGCAGTCCAAGTTTGTGGTATAGATGGTTGTTCTCCCACTCCAGGAGTTTGTCAATTGAATGCTGAGTCTGGAACAAATAACAGTACTCTATTGCGGGGGAAAAAATAATACAAACACCTAAATTTCCTGACATTTTTATACAAATTGTGCATACAGGAAAAAAATAAAACACAAGGAGTGCCTTGTGGTAAATTTGTAGAAAATACCAATTTTCTAACAACACTAAGCTTTACAAGAAATACCATAGTGCTTCAAATATAAGACACATCCTCATGTTTGAACCAAAAATTAGGGAAAAACATTAATGCATCGAATAAAAGATGCACCCTGATCCAAAGGAAAATCGTCTGTTCTCTTTTATAACAACTTTTTCGGCTGTCATATTTAGGCATTCTACTGGGGATATTGTTGGAATAATAGATCTTTATTTAGATGTAAGGTGCATTTGAATCTTTATTTAGATGCAAAGCAGACACATAAAAAAGAAAGCCATAAGACATACCCTTTTACTGAGACAGATGACAGGCCATAGAGAGCAGCCAAGGGTACAGCAGCAGCAAACACAGCCACAAAATAGCCACTTGACATTGACAGGTATAGTCTTCTTAAGAACACCGTTGACTCTCGACACCGTGGCCTTGAACTCCTCCGGTGCCACCCGACTTACAAGCCCATTAGGGAACTCCACTTCAAAACGATTTGAAAGTCCAAACCTAACAACAAAAATAAATATTGTTATATTAGTCTCAAGAAAATCATACAGTGTCATATATTACTCATGAAAATTCACTTGCATTTGTGCTTTATTGCTTTGCGTTCTGTGCATGGGGCCGAGAAGTTTTCTTTTTTAATTCTGACAGCAAGGGACTGATAATGATTGTTGTTATCTGAATAATATAGTTTATCTTTCATAACCCAGAGAGGGGATGTTTTGCAAACTTATAATTAATTTCATTGGTAACTGATGCGTAAACAATGTTACTATGTAATGTGTAATAAAACAAGGTGATGTACTGAAAAATCCAGCAACCCAATCTCCCGAGGAACTGTCTCCTGTAGTCATGACCCTTTCAGTGGATGACAGACCTTAGATGTAACACTACCTAACTCATATTGTCCACTAATAAAATATTTGGTACTGTTCAATTTATAATTGAATGCAAGATCAGTCTGTCACCATTGTTCTAAGGTATTGGAAATCGGGAAAGCCATTACTCGCATAAAAAACTTCATAGTCTATCTTAAATAAGTTCCTATCTTGCATTTTGTCTTAAAAGTGGTAAAGTTGAAACTTTTGAGTTAGGTAGTGTAGCATCTTATAGTACAGCATAGTACTCCGTAGGGCGGGTTTGACCACAAAAGTGGAGAGATGGAATCCAATTATCAAAAATTGAACACAGTTTACAATCAAATGGTGGTAACAGCTGAGTATAGATGAATGTAGTGAAGTAGTATCACTGCACTACATAAAGGATTAGAAAGGTAGTGATTCGTCTTCAAACCAGAGACAGTATTAGTTAGCTTCCATCCAGCACTGCTATTTGATAATAGGATTAGGGAATATAAAACTAAACCAATTAATCACCACAATTCTTCATTATATTCTTTAGGACCACCTCACCCACTAGAATACTGCCATCCATCGGTAAAATAGATTATACATTTACCTCTAATTTTATATGTTTTGAATTATCTTATTCTCTACATTTGTTTAAAATTATCTGAAGCTCAAATGTCTAATAATCGGTATAAAAAACTAAAACAAAACTTTCTCATGAGCATAGTGGTACTGAATTTAAATCTCATCATAACATCTAATTTATAATTATTCATAATTAAAAAGTGTTTAAATTTGGCTGTGGATGATATCCAAAGAAAAGGGTCTAGGCCCCATACTAGAGTTCTAAAACTGGTTTCTGGTCGTGATAAACAATTGTGGCTGTGTGGTTACTGTCATTTAGGAGAGACATAGGCTGCTTTCACACTAGAACACTGAGTTGAAAGCACATGCCTGATGTGGAAGGTATCGAGGGAAACAGATACTATAAATTATTAATATGCTTAACTAAGATTGAAATAAGGGCTGAAATCAGATAATTTCTACTATACAGGGTGCCCCAGCTAATATGGAACAGCGAAATATCCCCGGAACCATGATAGATAGAAAGATACACTTTCCAGGGTTCAATAATGGCTATAAATGCACGTCCAAAAAAAAAATGCTCAACATTTTCTGAGTTTAGCAAAAGTGAGTGCAGTTTACTTAATTAAAAAAGGTGAATAGGAAGCAATATTTTTTAAACTACATTTGGATCCAATGACTAAAAATAAGAATTGTTTGTATTTTGATTTTTTTTTTTCTCCTAAATCCATTAGTTTAGCAGCTGTAAAATGGACTTAAACTTTCAATTTTAGCAGGTTTAGTGCTCTGCACACGGAAAACTAATGCTTGGAGCAAAAAATTTCTTAAAGTGAAAAATTCTTATTTTTTGCCATTGGATCCAAATCTAGTCCAAAAAATATTCCTATTCACTTTTTTAATTAAGTAAACTGCACACACTTTTGCTGAACTCAGAAAATGTTCAGCATTTAGAGCCATTATTGAACCCTGAAAATCGCATCTTTCTATCTATCATGGTTCTGGAGATATCTCCCTCTTCCATATTAGGTGGGACAACCTGTACATATTTTTAATAAAACTTTTTTTTTTTAACCTTTTCAATTCATGTTAATATTATGTTTAAAGAATTAAGATTGCCTTGATAGTATTGACAAATTACAGATGTATCAAGATTTTTTTATAAACCCTCTCCATTGTTAGAAAACAGATAATTCAAAAAGTCAGTAGCCAACACTATAATAATTTATCTTCTATACAAGTGCGGAAGATAAATTATTATTGATTGCTCAACGTCTATATATTTTTATAGCCAATTAATAGAGCCATTAAAATCAATTTGAACAGAGACTATTCTTGTTTAAATATGTACGTACATAAAGATCACTTGTTCTCAATCCCCAGTTGCAATTAACAAAGTAATCATTTTAGCAATTTGAAGGCTCAAATTATTTTTTATTTAAAATACAAACTAGCTCAACTGTCAAAGACCTAAGGCTTTATTACAGAATTAAAAAAAAAATAAATTAGGTAATAGTAAAAAAATATGTTTAAGAACAAGCTTTTATGTTGGGTCATCTGCCATATTGGATTTAGAGTGAAGGCAACCTCTTTCATTTGAGAGCTATATCATGGCCGTGCTTAAAAAATAACCCCAGTCAAATATAATGTTGGTGAAAAAAAATAGTTCCGAATTTATTTACTTCATACAAATGACAACCAACTAGACAGCTGATCTTAAATCTATAAAAATACAAAAAAATCTTTGTATAACAGATCTCGCCAACACCGAATCTAAACTGTGCCATCGATATGCTTCCATTTAGGGGACAGTAAGAGAAGATAAATCATTATAATTTTTTATAATACTAATTATTATTAAATAAAAAAAGAATACATTTATACTATCAAATTACCGTAATGCTTCAAATATAAGACGCCCTGAATATAAGACGCACCCTGATTTTCGAACCAACTATCTGGGGAAAAAATTAATCCATTGTATAAAATCACGCCTCGAATATAAGACTCACCCCGATTTTCGAACCAATAATCTGGGGAAAAAATTAATCCATTGTATAAAATCGCGCCTCGACTCGAAATATAAGACTCAAAATAAAAGTCATATATAAAAGTCGAATATAAGACTCACCCCGATTATCACAAAGCAAAAACGGAAAAAAGTGTGTCTTATATTCGAAGCATTACTTTTTCTATTTCATATACATATAGGTTTATTTATGTTCCACTACTTGGAATTATAATTTATAGAATATATTGTGTTGTTTTCCCTAATGGTACTGTAATAGATTTGTTCCAACCACACTTCAAACTATTTTGAAACTGTCCGAAACATGCGCACTGACTAAAATTGAACTCCTGTTGCTAATGTGCATGCGTCGGACAGCTTCAAACTAGTTTGAAGTATGGTTGGAACAAACATAATATTACCACCAAACGCACGGAGAGTTGATTGACATTTTTGTACATTAGGACTTGAATTATTAGCGATAAATTTTAAAGTTTACAACTACTCAAAATCTGTCATTTAAACATTATGACATAAGGATTACAATTCTTTAATTATTTTTGACACTGTAGGAAACCTACAGTAAAGCACATTTTAAATAACAAAGTATCTAATAGCACAAGGATAGGAATAGTCTGTCTCAATGACTGACTTGTTGCTCTTCATTTAAAAGGACATAAGTGGCCTCTAATACACTACCAATCTCATTTTTAGAACAAACAAAGAGTAACAATTTTAAAATCTTTTGGTTTTTTTAATCTGAAAATACATGGAAGCAAATCTTAGTATGTTGCATGGCTCAAACTAGTTGTGGTAACTCATTATGTAATTCTAGCTTTCAAATCCGTCCTTACTTTTTAACAAGTCAGCACTATAGAAACATAATTAGCGAGTACCTAGTTTAATGGAGTTTAAATTTGAAATATTTTGTAGTGGAGTGAATGATTTTGAAGACTTACACAGTGATATTTCCAGCTCCTCTGACCACAACAGGGTCAGGGACTAAGGTAACAGAGTTTTCCTGGACATTTTCGTCCGTCTCCTCTTCCTCTTCGTAAATCGCGTCGAAATCCGCCATGGGTATGGCAAAATTTTATATTTACATCGGACGAACGACACGAATTACACACGGTTTTCGAATCCGAAAGTCATAACAACAAATACGGAAATGTACTGGAATCGAAATCACAAAAAGCAATATTTATTCTGGAAATCCCCTGATGATTATCCTAAAAAAGCATGTCAACAGTACCACAAATTAAAAGTAACTAAAAATCTAGTTATTTTCGTTATATCGTAATTTAAACCGTTATGAGTAAAAGTAAAATACATTTGAATAACTTTTCTCAATTAAAAAATACTGTTTTCTTTAAAGAACAAATAAAATAAACAATGAAAAGGAGAAAGAAAATACATTTAAACATGCGATGTCTAGTGAATTTGAGTCCTTCAAAGCGATATGGACCTAACCTGAGTGTCATTTCAAAGTCAGCTGATTGATTTTGTTTTGTTCGTTGTTTTCATGGGAATAGCCCTAGTAGACCTCTTTGCACGCATATTTTTATAATTTAAAATCAATTGATAATTATCAACCTAAATAATTACTTATCTTGTGCGACTTTATATTGTTCGAGTTCTATTTAAGAAGTAGAATCAAAGTGTTAATATGAACGGCTCTAAAATTCAGGACGAAATAAACAACATCCCTCTTGCAGACGATGATCCGCAAGGTAAAATTCATTAGATATTTATAACGGATGTATTAATATTTACGCTTTGGGTTTCTTTTGAACATTTTCTGTAATTTTTGAAATTTAATTTTTAGACGAAGTGGTTGAAATGTCCCAGACATCGGATCCTATTGGAAGAGGAAGAAGTATTGATTCCATCCCGTCCACATTTACCAATGGCAGTAGCAGTCCAGGACCTAACAGTAAGCCCAATATTAGTCTTAATCTTTAACCTGATACCCTTAATGCTGTAAATAAATTTTTGGTATAGAGTTTTAATGTTCTTACACATGCTACACCTACAGATTTTCTTGGGTTTAATTACAGCACTTTAATTCACTGTCTGATTTGTTATCATGTATTAATTTGCGCGGCTGAATTGCAGGAGATGATACGGTCGAGAATCGCTTGGCGGCACAACTTTGTTTAATTTATACACTTAAGAGATAATATTCCTTTGTCAAATATTACATTTGTATGATATAAACATTTGAGAAATTATATATGTATGATTTATTCATAGGAGAGTTGATATCCCTTTGTCAAAAGAATACGTTGGAGTAAGGCCCCACCATCTTTTCTAAAGACCGTATCATATTCTGCAGATTTACCAATTTGCGCATATCGTATATCAAGTTGATTTTAAAATCGTAACGACTCCTTCACCAAAACCTAAAACATTAAATGACATCTTTTATATAACCTGTTGATGTAGATTAGTTTCCAATAAATGCAATCAAGGCTGTTTCCATTTCTTGTATTTATGCTTAGGTGTTTTACTTCCTCATATAATATATGTAGTAGTTATAAAGGGAGGAAAGTCATTTTGATTGCATGAAATTTAGTGGCTTTAAATATTCAAAGGTCACTTTTTTTGGAAAATCTCTTAAAGACTTTTTAGAGAAAGGTTGTAGAATATTAAAAAGGACTAAAGCCAACACTAACCACCTCAAATTTACTGCTTTAAATGGGATATAACCCCATTATTATGTATGATTAGAATAAAACAAATTTGGATGGATTCGCTAACGTACTGTATGTGATATTTAAAGAAAAGTTTTTTTTTTTTAAACGTCAACCCTGGAGATTGGTGGAGCCTAAAATACTGATTCAATATCAATCCATACTCTAAGGAGTACCTAATTGAACAAATAAATGTCAGCTTTAAATTAGAGGTGGTTAGAATAGTAAGTAATTTTTTGCTGGCATTTTGAAATAAATATGGCTGAAATTAGTGGCTTATCCCCTGGCTAAA
Source organism: Gerris buenoi (assembly GCA_001010745.2). Taxonomy (NCBI): domain Eukaryota; kingdom Metazoa; phylum Arthropoda; class Insecta; order Hemiptera; family Gerridae; genus Gerris; species Gerris buenoi. Next base: position 48,212 of record KZ652875.1, read on the forward strand.
ATGATGATGTTGAAAAATAAGTTAAAGCTTATTTGGCATGTTGCTCATCATTTTAAAACTCCTATAAGTAGATAAAGAAAGTATACATAATATTATGACATTTTTTCTCAAAATGGCTGCCTCTAATGCCCGAAAAGACATAAATTATTTTTTTTTTTTTAGACATATGTCATGTTGTATATCAAATTAAAGGTCTTTTTGAGTTGGTTATGGTTATTACTCCCTCGCACATCTTAAATGAATGAGTTCGAAATTCAACGCATCACTCTATACCTTGACAGGTTAAACAATGCAGGAGTATGTTTTATGTTCAACATTACTTTTTTACATAAATTGTTGATGCAATTTTTGTCTAATGTATAATCCTCAATGTTTCAGGTTTAGATCCCGATATAAGTCCAGATGAACAAGAAGAAAAAGCCCGGCTTATTTCACAAGTACTTGAACTTCAAAACACATTAGATGGTTAGTATTTACATGTGTTTTTAGTTGGGTTTAAACATATTTAAGAAGTTCGCTTTTCCAATGTTTAGATTTCTCCTTGAGTCATTCTCATCTGGACTGACTAGAGGAAAATTATATTTTATTATAATATCTTGAAAAGTTTTAGAGATGATATCCCTTTGTCTAATCAGTACACTTGATTAAGGGCCCTCCAATTTTCTAACCTCTTTTCCTAGGTGGCTGGATAACTGCAGTTTTACCGTCCTTTCCCATGACAGTCCTCAAATAAAGTTGAGTCTCTCTAATCCGTCACATATGGGGCCATTTCATATGACAGAGAATTGTCAGATTACTGGATGTTTGATAATAAATAATTATTAAAACAACAACAGGACACAATAAAACTAGCATTTATTATGCGATGTGTGAGTGTAGACACATACTGAACAAACAATAACTATCAGTTTGTTTTGGATTAACCCTAGTGCCTCTGTGCTTTATCTAGTTATCTTATCCTACACGTGGCAATAATGGAGGGGGCTCAGCCTTAGTTCCGGATTACTGGATGTGCCGGACTGGAGGATTATCGGACTACAGAGACTCAAATGTACCTAGTCTGGTCTACTTGGGGCTTACTTTGCATTCTAGTCCTCAAATACTAGTTAGGATAGGAATACACTTTTAATTGTATACCTCCATCTGAGCTTAGTTAATAACTTAATTATTTAGTAACATAAAATTAATAAAAAAAAAGAAAGTCTTGGTATTAATGAAACCACACTCTTATTAAAATAAAATCTTCTAATTGAAGAACGTTCATAAACAATAATTGTTAAACAAAATAAACCAGAAGAACACAGACAATAACCAATTATTAAAATTGACGAACCTAATATTCCAATATAATTTATTGTAAAGATACCGCAAATTACTATTTCAAAGCCATATTTCTAACTGAAGAATAAGCTATTAAAGACTTTATATCAACTTAAATATAAAAATAAAACCAATTATTATTTACCAAATAAACAATGTCTTCCAAAGTATCTCTAAGTTCATGATCCAGTTTACCATAATTTGATGCCAGGACGCAGAGATATTTAAACTTCTTTGTCTGATTTAGAATTGTCCTCTGTGGGTCATGTTATGTTGCTTCTGTTTTCTAGATATTGATTCTGGCTCATACTAATCTTGATTCTGAACCCCCCCCCCTGACAGGTTATAATTGTGCTGGAGTTGTTCAAAACAAAAAAAACTTTAATAGTTTTTATAAATTTATTTGTTGGATTTCAATGCTTTGCTACGGACTTAGTTATTTTTCAATTTAATAGGTTTATAATCTAATCATTACATTTTTTTTCTAAGCAAGAATACCTATAACCCTCATTGATCAAATTTAATTTGCAACACTCTCCAATTAATTATAGATTCTGAGAGAGGTTTTTTCATTCTGTATCCCTCCCTCCCCTCTGTGTATCATCATATCCCTGGGTTGAAATTATAATTAGCTTAAATTAATGTATGCTTACATCTTAATGGGACGTTCTTTTCCAAGTCATAACTTCTTAGCTACAGTAAAGCAGTCTGGGGATAAATGAAAATTCCTTTGTATTTTTATTTTTCTTAAAAATATAGTTATCTACTTAGGAACGATGATAATGTTGTCATAATGATATTGTCATGTTGATCATTACAACCATAAACTAATTGAATAAAAAAATAAATACCATAGGAGTAGAAGGGTGTTTGGAACACCATACAAATATAAAGACACTATTAGTTACCTTTTTTCTCCAAAAGGTCTAAACATATTGATATTAACCATAGATGATAATGGAGAAGATAATTGTTACCTTTTAATAATAAGTACCTACCTTCCAGATCTGTCTTTTTAGTGGATTTGCTATTCGGGAAATAAAATAATTAATTTTTTGCTGTTTGACTTTTATTCAGTATATGAGTGAATTCCACTGAATAAATTACTCTTATCTACATATCTTGGATGTGTTTAGATCTATCCCAAAGAGTCGACAGTGTTAAAGAAGAGAATTTAAAACTACGCTCAGAGAACCAAGTGCTCGGGCAGTACATACAGAACCTCATGTCTGCTTCGAGTGTGTTCCAGTCAACATCGCCCAAGACCAAGGCAAAGTAAATATCAACACACACTCGGTGCACATTTTGACACGGACGCTGGTCCTTCTCTCATTGTGATTTATTAATAATTGTTAAACAATTTTTTTTTCTTTTTATTATAAAACAAAAAAGTTGTTGATTTAAAAATATTTAAAGAAAAAAAACTACTAAAGTAATCAAATTACTAATCTTAACAATTAATTAAAATCTCAAATAAAAGTTGAATAACTAACTTTCAATTAGTTTATTTATTGCTATTTACATTATATGAAAAATTACGTTTTTTGCTTCAATAAAAATTGTCAATTATAAAAATGAGTAATTGTAAATTTGGATATAAGTACGATACTTTAGTAGTTTTTATAAGTGAGGTTCCTGGTACAACTATATTATAAAAATCCATTTTTTATCTACTTTTATTATTTTTACGTATTTGGGTAACTTTAACCCAAAAGAAAACTATTTGTGGATTTTATCAGGTTGGGATTCAGAGTTGCAAAATGTTGTCAATGGTCACAATTAGGTGACCATCTATGACTTGGCCTTATGAGTTAAGATTGAGATCATGGGTTCAGCCCCTCGCCTCGGCTCTTTGATTTATTTGGCTCATTTATTGATCCCATTTATTGATGTTAACATTGACATGTGAAATAAAGTGAACAAGTGCCCAAATAAATGGCGTCATTGCTGGCTTTTTAAAAAGTGTTTTTTTTTCTTCCCCATTCTACTTCTACTGGTTACATAAGCAGTCACTAAATAATTCCCCAAGCGTAACCTGTAGAGTTGGGGTGACTTTACCATTGATATAAAACAAAACTAAATTCTAGGTGACTTCAGTATGTAATCTCAATTTAAATTCACAAAAAAAATGGTATTAGGTAGTTTTATCAGGAACCCTATGATAAACAAAAATAAATAAATATAATGAGTTTTTGCTAGCTAAATTATTAAAATGATTTTCACTCCTTTAGTAAATTTATCACTGTAATTTTTCTGTTATTTAATTAAGTATTGGCTATTTTATTTATTAATATTTTTTTTTACCAAAGTATATTTGTTAAAAATAATTTTATTATAGGGGTATATAATAATAATGACAAAATGTATACTTTTTTAATTATATTTTATTTAAGTATGGCTAATCAAATGTGTGAAAGCTTGCTTCTTAAATGTTCAGTTATTTTCTGTGAAAAGAAGATACAAAAACAAAAATCTTTTAATATTTGGTTTATACCATGACCTTTTTCATATTATATGTTAACAATTAAATTATTGTGACCTTAAAAGGTCAAAATGAATAACATTAGGGAGGGGGAATATAGCGAAACATGATGTTATTATACGTTTACTAACGAGACTCCATGTAATTTGACATTTTATTATTAAAATATGACCTGCTTTAACTTAATTATATTTTATGTAAGGTCACATTGTGATTTTTTTTCTTTATTTTGACGTTTAACATATAAGTGAGTCAATATTCCTCCTATATGTTGTGATGGTGGTTAGATTAACATGATTTTAAAAACATTTTACTTGTTCTATTTTAAAAAAAAAAATTATTTAATTACTATGTATTTTAAGGAACTCA
>KZ652875.1:52992-75716 GCA_001010745.2 Gerris buenoi
ATAAAATCTCTTCAAGGGATTCATAAAATCTCTTCAAGGGATTCACTAAATCTCTTCAAGGGATTCACAAAATCTCTTCAAGGGATTCATAAAATCTCTTCAAGGGATTCATAAAATCTCTTCAAGGGATTCACAAAATCTCTTCTAGGGATTCATAAAATCTCTTCAAGGGATTCACTAAATCTCTTCAAGGGATTCACTAAATCTCTCAGTAGATTCTGGCAATGAAAACTAAATGTTTTCTTTCTTTAGTATGCTACAACACTCTTTTAACTTTTGTTCTTAAAATAAATTAAAGTATTGAGAAAATTTATAATTGGAAATAAATATATCTATTATATTTATAATATATTGTCACTAATAAAAATACTAATGGATTTTATAACGGTTTTTACTAAAAAAAAAAAAAATAAAAAAAAAAAAAAAAAAAATGTATTTCATTTATGGAAAAATGCTTGTATATAAATTTTATACATATTTTACCTCTTGAGAAATTGAGTCTTGTTTGGTATTTATACATTTAAGTGTTAATACTGTATACAATTTATTATTGTTGATGATACAGAGATTGTAGATTTTGACATTTCCACACCCAGTGTTGGGGTCATCTTCAGAGGAAATACATGTTGATCTAGGGAAGTAATAATGTTAAATATTTATATGGAATTGAGTCAAGTTTTGACTCAATTCCCTGGAGTTAGTTTTGTTAGGTCTTATATCATCCTGGGAGACACAAGCAACCATTAAGGTAAGGCTACACTACAAGAGGCAAGACGTTAAAAAGTGTGGTGGTGGGTTGATGTGGTTGTTTGTTTTCAGTGCATCCATAAAACATCGTACCTTCAACTTCCTTAACTTATTCTGCGGCAAAAAAGGCCTTGCCGCCTGGAGGTAAACACTAATTCAACTGCTCTTGTCTCTATGAGTGAGATGATCTATCCTTTCCATTAGGAGAGGATATTTCCTCATCTAAATTATTGCATAAAAAATTGCCTTTATTACCACTAAGTCCATGCCTTCCCTTTACTCTTCACCTGACAGTGCAGCCTTACCTTTAGACAGAAATATTAAATTTGACTAATTGGGTCAGCTTATAACTTACCTGCTGCAAAGTTGATTTTTATGCTTCTTTAAGAATCCTGTTGTAAAAACTATGTGGCATAATTTCATCTGAGTGGACCTAAACCAATGATTTCCTGTCATTTTTTACAATTCAAATGTGTTTTTTGAAACATATATTTATTATACTCTTCCAGGTAGACCTAGAACTTGACAATTTACTATCTATTAGCAAAGCTCTTTTCGATTATATTTTTGAACTCTTTCAATAGGTTCATGACGTTAATTGACCATTTAAAGTGGACCAAACTTTCTTTTTTTTGTGTGTGTTATTAAGGCTTTGAATTAAACTGGGTTCTATCTAAACAAAAAAAACTTACTTCCAATTCTTGCTAGCTCTGACAATCATTAGCTATCGTGAGCAGAATATAATGGAGATTGAAGAATCTCTTGTGCTATGGAGTTATTTTTTATCGATAACTCAGTAGTATTAAACCTTAAAGTGAATATAGGTTTTCTTAATTTTCAAAATCTCCTTTAAATTATTTAAGGGTTCCATTATAATCTAACCGTAGCCTAGCGCCTGATTTGGAAGATAAGATGTTATACTACAACTACAACTATGGAATAATATTTAAAATAATATGCTATGATCAGATTCAAGGAGAAAGCTTGAACATAATGTTATTTTTCACTGTATCTTTTATTATTTTTATTTTTTTGTTACTTATTGTTCTACAATAATTTTTAATTTTAATAATTTTGATTTCTCAATTAGTGAAATATACAAAGCCACACATTTGCTAAAGAATATAATTGATTATTTTAAAAATTTGCTTTTTATAAAGCCATAATTGTAAGTGCTACCAACTTTTTTTTTTTTACCTTCTACCAGTATTTTATTTTTTTAGAGTTTTTAATTTATTATAATATTAGACTTATGTATTTAATGGATGTAAATTATATTAAAAAATTGTTTACATTAAAGATATTTAATTTACGCTTATTAAATAATATTTTATTGTGAAAGTGTGCATTCCTATTTCTTGATAATTAATTAAGTGCAAAATTCACCTGGAAAAGGTTCAGGATAAATTTCAGACTTTGAACAAAAAATTCATATTATAAATTTATCTGACATATATATATGCAGATGACAAAACTTATATAACAACACTTTATATAAAAATAATTATGTGAGCCAAATGACCAATGATAGGGTGGATAAACCGGTAAAATAGAACTACAGACTATAGGGTACACACGAGTTTTAATTTTTGACACTCGGGTTGGTTAAGATATCTATGAGAAGGAAAAAATAGACACATTTATTTTTGTCTAGTTGGCTTGAGCTTCTAGACTTCAAAATATTGAGCTCTCATTGATTCCCCACCCCATTTTTCTGATTTTCCTGCTGTCAAAAGTTTCACCTCTTGGTATTCACTGTGCTGAAGGACATCTATGTCTATAAAATTAAACTTTTGTCTGTACATTGGTCAGAATAGAAAATTCTGGTTGAAGTGCAATTTTCAAATCCCCTTGAGATCACCATAACACATAATGTTAAATTAACCTCTATAACGTGACTATTATTATACAAACAACCTCAATAACTCGGATTTTTTCCAATTCACAACATAACTCAAAACCTCTTTAACATGTCATTTTAAGAAGTCAACCTTTATAACACGACTCTATACAGGAATGAGGTACCTCGAACAAGTCTAGACACCGGCCATTAACCTCGATAACACGACTGATAGCCAAAATAGCCTTGATAACACGACCCTCAACAAAAAGGGCACCTTAATAACAAGACAGTTTCCCGTAGCCCCTTGATACATTTCTTATCGAGGCTCAACTGTGTATTGTGTTAAAAATTACAAAGGAAGAAAAAATTACTTATTGTTGTAGATATATAATTTATGTTATGCTTTTGTATCTTCTGGAAAGTTTTAAAAAACAGTTTTCCCAACTTTATACCATTATAGTGACTATGAATACCACATCTTATCATTAAAGAGGTTTCCAGAATAATTTTCAAGGTGTAAAAAAAAAATATAAAAATAAATTCATAGGTATTTATTTACAGTTAGTTTCATGACTTCCGTACAAAGGTTACAAAATAAAAAACAACTTTTATAACATTAATAAATTCATTTCAAACAGTCTGGGTTACTATGGATCAGTTATACTTTGTGCTTATACTTATATTTTCAAATGAGACTAGAAAAATCACAATAGACTGGGAGGGAAAAGTATAAAAATTGGTAAAAATTCTGATTCGAATAAAATTGTATAATAAAATCATTAAAATAACCATAAGAAGTACAATAAATATAGAGCAACATCCACCGACAAAAATAAAATCTTAAATGGAAATTCATAAAACAAAACGGTAACCCAGCTGATTTAAAAAACATAAAAATATAAGTACATTTTCATTTTTAAAAACAAAATAATTTGTAGAAATGTACAAAAAAAAGAAAGAATAATAAAGTGGTATAAAGAATGAAGCTAAAATAAGTTAATAAAAGTAAATCAGTCGGTGCCAAAATACTTTTGTCCAAAATGATTGGGTGCGACTGGATGAAGTTCAGAGGTCAATATAGTCATCTGAAAAAAAAAAAAAAAATTACAAGAAAGAAAATTTAACATCTATTATTAATAGATTCTACTGGACTATTAGTCCAGTAGAATCGTCGTAAATAAGAGGGGTTACCTTGCATCAAATAAGGTATTCTGATTTTTTGATATGTTGTACATGATGGATGGCTAATGATACATCTAAGTTTTCGACCTCAGCAAACTTCCGGATCATTGTGAAATACTTGAAAAACCACTAAATTTTTCGATTTTTTTTTTGAGATTCTCATCAATTTTGACCCTCAAGGACCCATTTTACTGTAAAAAGGACTAAATTGTTTATTAAAGAATAATAAATTTTGAACAAAAATGACTATAATTGAAATGAGACTATAATTGTTTCTTTAAACCCAGTACGTTTTAAGATACAGCCGTTCAAAGTTTCAAAATTTTTTAAAAATAAGCCAATTTTAGGGGTTTATTCCAGTTTTCACCGCTTTTGACGCTGAAGAACCTATTTTTCGGCAAACATAAGTATATACATTTTTTAAGTGGACTAAATTTGTAATAAAATAGGACCAAATTTGTCTTTGTACCTCTAATACTTTCTGAGATACAGTAGTTCAAATATTAATAGGTAAGTATTTATGGAGATATTTGAAGTAGGGTTGGTAAAGTTTTTTTTTTTTTTTACCAACCCCTCCCTCTCTCCCCCTAATAATTTAATGAATAAATAGAGGAATGTAAAATGTCGAAGGGGTGTCTCAAATCTATGGAAAAATAAATAGTGTGTACTTTGGTCAAAAATTCATAATAAAAGAGTTCTTGTGCCCCCCTCACCTACTTTATTTTTTATAACCTAAACGAGAGCAAAATTTAAAATTTTCATTTTTTTGGAATCACTACCAATTTTTGAAGTGTTATATCTCGGTAACTATTAGACGTACAGAGTTGTAGTTGGCCGTAAAAAAAGCCAATTAAATTCACTACAACTTAATTTGTTATGACTTTTCTTGTAGGGTTAAGGTCATATTCGCATGCCCATATTCGCCCCAAAACGAGAGCAATACTTAAAATTTCTATTTTTTGAAAACAAAAATTCCATTTTTAAAGTGCCACATCTTGAGAACTATTGAACGTACATAGTAGCCGTTGGACTTAAATTGTTGTAAATTTATTGCACTACAAAACTAGTATAAGAAATTAACATCGAATAACGAATAGTTTACGAGGAATATAGCAACAACTGACATTTATTTCAGTTTTTCAAATATTACAAAAAAACTTTAGGGGGGCCTTTTTGGTAGAGTTTTTGTGAGGGAGGAGTCTAGAGGTTGGGGGTAAATAGAGGAATGGTAAATTTGGTAGGGGGAGTCAAAAATCTATGGAAAAATAAATATAGTGTGGCTTAAGGTCAGAAATTCCTAATAAAAGTGTACTTTGACACCCTTATCCAATTTTAATTTTTTATTATCTAATTTTGAGAGCTGGTAACTCAGAAACGGTTGGAGCTAAAAAAAAATGTAAAGAACCTTTTTTGTATAAAATTTAATGAAGTTTAATTATGTACATAGACTTTTTTTCACTAGTGCCCGCAGTTTTCGAGTTATTCAAGAAAAACATGGAAATTTAGTGTTTTTTCAAGTATTTTACAATGATCCGGAAGTTTGCCGAGGTCGAAAACTTAGATGTATCATTAGCCATCCATCATGTACTACCTTATTTGATGCAAGATAAAATGTACCATGTAAATGGCAAGGTATAGGTGTTTGTCATTTTAGAGACTGTACAAATCGAATGAATTCATAAGCAATCGACAGATACTGACGGGATCCGAATGGACCAATGCAATAAAACTTAACATTAATTATGCCCCTCTTCGCGGTGTTCCAACAAGCGGCGGCCAGTATACAGGAGAGTTAGGACCCCTCTGCCGCAGATGCAGTAGAGAGACAGAAACCCCAGCCCATGTGCTTGGTAATTGTCCAAATAACATGCTCCTTGTTACTCGCCGTCACCATAACGTCAAACATAAGATCATTGACTTGATGAAGATGAAAGGGTATACTTGCTACGAGGAAGTTTATAGCATTGATTCGGACGGTTCCACCAGGTACGCTGACATTATTGCCTTTAAAGATAATAGTAAAGAAGCACTAGTAATTGACCCGACCGTGAGGTATGAAAGCAATGACCTACAACAAGGCGAGAAGGTGCATCAGGAGAAAAAGAGAATCTATGATAAATGTCTCGGTTATTATCAAGAGAAGTTTCTGGAAACGCATGGTCATAGAGAATATCAAGTTAAAGGACTCTGGTTCGGCTCAAGAGGCACCTTACCTAAGTTTACAACCGATTTTTTTGAAGATGTTGGTATTGACAAAAAAGAATTGACGCGGATATCCGAATCTATTATTTTAGACTCTTTAGGTATCTTAAATAATCATATATATGGATAATAATTATCATTAACTTTATCTGACTATTTGTTTATTCCCTTTTAAACAAGCTTGTAAGTCTATTATATTTATATTATTTAAATTTCATGTTATTTTACTAAATTGACTAAGTGTATTTAAATTACTATACATTATATTTTGTAAATCTATTGTTACTTGTTAGTGAATTATTGTCTGTAAGAGATTGATTAGTAAGCTGTGTACTAGCAACTCATTATAAATGAGCAGCCTCACAAATGTTTTGCTTAATAAATATATTGTGTTTCTCTCTTCTACTGGACTATAAATAATATAAAGTAAATTAATAAATCGAATAAATAAAATCCATGAAGTAGGCAAAGATGGAGTGGGGATTATTACATTATATTACACTTAAAACAAAAAAGCCAATAAATTAACACAATTTAAACACTTTCTCCAAAAATAACAAATGTAATAAAATTAAAATGTTGGCTAATAAGTTTTTCTTGAGGTATTAGTAAAGTTGTTGTAGGCTTGAGTAAGTAATCTAACGAATCAGAATTAATTTAAAATTCAATTTTGACTCCTTGAGTAATTCTCAAGCTGATTGACTAGAATATAATTAAAGTTTCTTATTGAATCTTACTGAATCTCGTCATTTTCACTTCATTTTTATTAAAAATGTTTGATTACCTGAGGGAATGCATCAACAATTGCCTTGGCAGCGAAAGGAGTAGAGAAAAGATTTGACAGAATAATGTTTTCCTCTAAAACATTGTGCTCTTTAAGTACGCTTACTGCTTGAATAACAGTGTTACCAGTACCTGCAATAAAAATTTCAAATATAAAAAATTCATTATTTTATATTCTTTATTTTTTGGAGAGACTGATTTGAACAAATTAATAAGTAAAGAAATCTGGGTGTAGATTTGATTGTGCCCTTAAATGTACAATTTTAAAAAAAAAAAAATACATACTAGGCTTATATCTGCTGATCAAAGTATACGTTTTAAACTTATTAGAATGATATACGTGGGTAGGACGACAGATAAATCTATATTTATTATTATATTATTAAGTATTCTGAAGATACAACTCTAGGAGCAGACATTTGTTCCATCGTTGCAGAAGATCTTACCTACTATCTTTCATATGTGGTCACTAAATTTCAAAATATTTTGTTTATACATTCAAATATGCTGCACTAAATAAGTTCCAACATATATCAAATATGACAACTTTATTCAGTTAGTTAGTAAAGTGTTTTAGTTTGGCCAGCCACTCTAGTGGTGTTCTTGACTTGATTTGGGAGGTTTATTTCAGGTTATCTCTAATCACTTTATAGCAATTACTACGTTCACACATCGTTTTTAAAACGATACGCTAGTCAAAACGCTGTGTAAATGGAGAATGACGGATCGGTTTGGGAAATCGTATTCATAACGCCAGTATGAACAGGTCAAATTTTAAAGTTCCTTATTCAAATTAGTATTAGAAATAAAGTTTCAGAATTAAATTTCTTCAAAACAACGGTTAATCACCTAAAATTTTACAGCAAACTAGAAAAAACAGTTGGTGTTTTAGTCACTTGATCTGGTTGTGAACTGATTTTAGAACAAGTAGCTGCCATTCAATTTATTTCAGAACATTCACTTTTCTTTCACCATATCTGAACTAGTGTCATATTATTTCTTTACCCTGATGATAAGTCGGGTTTTATTATTGTAGATATGCACATTATAGATCCTAACATTTCTAGGTACTCTATTTGACTCGCTTGTGGTGAACCTTAATAAATAAATAAATAATCTTTATTTGTAGAGACTATACAGAATATAGTATTACATAAGTCAAAATTACATTAATAAATATGCACAGAGAACTAATGCCAAATTGCCATGATATAGTTTGATTTAAAATAAAAACTACAAACTAATATCACATTTATAAATAAATTAAAACTTAAAACTACCTACAAACTAATATCACAAGACTTACATGCCAGACTTAAAACTAAAATGTTATCTACTGGGATATTCGATAACATTATAAGTACTTAAATCTAATATCACATGTATTCCTATGATCTAATTTGTTGGGACAACACAAACATATAAATAAATAATTGTACTATCTAAATAAATTAAAATATTCTTCTATACTGTAAATAGGGTTATTAACAAGAAATTCCTTGATGATTCTGCAGAAATCCTCGTGTTTCAGCTTTTTCACAGAATCCTCTAACCTATTAAATAATAATAGTCCCAGATTCCGGTGACCAGTTCTAGACTTATTCAGTCTGTGTTTAGTAAGCAGCAAGTCAGTCTTATTTCTGGTATTATAACAATGCTGGTCCTCCAAAGTAGCAAAGTCCTTTATATTTAATTTGATAAACTTCAAGCAATTGTATATATAAAGATTATAAAAAGTGAGTATGCTGAGTTTTTTAAACAAAGGTTTACAGTGAGCATCCCTTGCAGCTCCTGATAAGATTCTTATGACTTTCTTTTGTTTTAAGAAAAGTTCATTTGCCTCAGCATGTCCCCATAAAATAATACCATAAGTTAAATGGCTCTCAAACAGAGCATGATATGCTGACTTCAATGAAGAGGCATCTAAGTAAGTTTCAATATCTTGATTATTATCTATTAAAAATTAAATAGCAGAAAATTATGAAACATTATTGTAACTGAGAAATGACAAAAGGAAAAGGAAACAAGGTCCATACTCATTATAGGATACATGAGAAGAACCTTCCTGTCAGATATGTCCTCAGGGAAACGAGCATAGACAACTCTAGCTTCATGAGTATCTGCGTCAGATTCCACAAGGATCTTACCTATCCTTATTGAACGGCAACAGTCCCTCAGGCCCTGTAATAAGAAATTATCAATAAATGTAAATGGGCCATTCTCATTTACACTAGGCATTTAAGTGAATTTAGCGTCTGAAGTGGTGCCACCACTTCAGACGCAACCTAACATGTCTCTAAAGTCTATGCCACATGAGAGTTAGTGTGTTGACAGCACAGAAAATCAAGTGACACAGATTGGCCAACCTCTGAGGGAAAAATAAAGCCAATAAATTCACCTGCTTATATGGTTATCCAGAGGGCTAATCTTGAGCTCTCATTGGCTCCCCACACCATTTGCTAGTTTACCCGCACTGTCAACGCACTAACTCTCGTTTGGCACTGAGACTGTAACACGAGGGAGCAATTTTGGTTGTGGTGTGTAACACTATATATTAAGCAAGCTGGACTAACCTGTTCCATAGCTTCTCCACTCCTGATAATACTAACACCACAGTTTCCCTTCTCATACTTCAAGCCTTCATATGTAGCTCCAGTCGGAGTAGTGATAGTAACTTTAGAAAATGGTAACTGATTTAAACTCTCTTCTATCACCAAACGAATCTGAACAAATAAAATTTTAATTTTAAATAATACTGTAAGTTACAACGAAGGATAAAGTAAATCAATTAATAGTTTATTTGTAGAGGGAGGCTGAATAGAAGACCTGTTGAGGCATCTAAAATGGCATCTAAAATCTGTTAAAATTATGTACTTTTATTTATATGTTATCTAGTTAAATGATTCATATATATTTTGAGGCCCTCTCTTGTTGAGACAGAAAAATCATTCTAATTACTACGTTTTTATTAGCTCGCTTTCTTGTTTGTTTGTCCAGTACAAATCTTGCAATCAATTTTTAACTAACTTCCCGAGTAGCTAGACATTTGACTTTCAGAATAGCTCAGAACACAATGACAATGTATTATTTTAATACTTTTAGCCATCTTTCAGCAAAATTTAATTAGTTTTCAGCAAATTGTGCTGTATGGAAAGTTTGTTCGGAAAAAATCCGCAAGTTATTTTATTTGTTTTGACATGACCCATATTTATGATCTTCATTTTGAAAGGTTTCAAATTTATGATTTATGTAAAAAAAAAAAATAAATAAAATTGAGGTACATTAAAAGTTGTTTTTATCTTGTAATTATTTAAATCTTTTTCCCACTAGCTTCTGTAGATAGTCAGTTTAAGTCATCAACATTTCACAAGAGTTTTGTGGACTATTGATTCGCACATCAAAAACAGTGAACTGACACAAAAGTTTTACTTTCTTGCCAAAAGCTCTCTGCAGCACACGTAGTACTGTCACCATCCAGTGTAAAAGAACTCTTATAGCACATTGGAAACAAAAGTGGTGTCTAAGAGTAAACTAGATCTTACTGATATTAAATATCAGCTTATTAACTCTCTTTGGCACAGATATAGAATACCAATCCTGCAACACACTGATTTTATTATTGCTATAGTGACAAAGGGATATAATGAATCCTGTGTGTTTAAATTATAATGTCACTTCGTCTAATTTACTAAGAAACAGAGGAGAGTTATCACTTTTATTTATCTGAATCTTGAAGTGTGATTAACTCAAAACAGTGTGATACAAGCTTAGTTACTGCATTCTAAATCTTAGCCCCATCTTTTCATATTAACCAACATTCATTCATAAAATAAATTTATATCTTTAAAAAGTATTATAAAAGATGTAATACATCACATACTACTATTCTAATAGGTTGATTACTTATGTAATAATACACACCAAAATATTTAGTAATCCCATTTTTATAGATCTAGAAGTTAAGACAATTTATCATGAAAAATTTTTATTTTAAAATTATCAAGAAAATAGAATGCTTGAAAGAAATAAGCAATTTAAATTGATCAACTCACCAAACGATCGGCAAAGAACTTAAAATCACTCCTGGTAGTATTTCTAAAAACACAGTAGAGCTTACTTAGTAAATACATTATATTTTTTCAAATAAATCAATATTAAAAAAAAAGATTAAATTTAGATGATAATACACACAAACTGAGTGGATTTTGAAGGCTAAGGCGTTTATATTTAAAATATAATAAACAAATTATAAACTCAGACTTCAGCTATGATTAACTATCTTAATTTAATAAAAATGACTTGTTCTTTCATTTATACAAATTGAAGAAGGTGTTTTAATTTAAATCAAATTATAATTATTATTAACTACGCGAAACAGTCAGAGAAAAACAAGCTCCAGCGACGTGATATGAACCCGGGCATTTAATTGATTGTACGAAGTACAGGTACTAATTGGGTACTTCATAATTATAAGCGATATTTCTCGGTCTAGTTCTATGTCATTAATGTTGACTCCTTAGACTTTGTGGAAAATTGAAAGCTTTAAAATCGGGTCAAGGTATCAATAAAGTCAGAAGAAACCATTCTCCCACGTAGCTTAGCTGGTTTAGAGCACTGTACTTGAAATACAGAGGCCCGGGTTCAAATCCCGGCGCTGGAGCATGTTTTTCTCTGACTGTTTCCCGTAGTTAATAATAATTATAATTTGATTTAAATTAAAATTTAATCGTTCCGTAGTATGAATACTACCAAAATCGTAAAAAATGAAGGTGTTTTATTTAAGCAATGTTATTCGAATAAATATTTCAATTCAAGAGAATCCCTATAACAGGTTTGAAACAATGGAATTCTATGATCTCTAAGGATATAATATACCCTTAATATTTAGACTTCTGAAGCCCGAGGGGCCAACAGTGAAATAGGAAGTAAATGTGAAAAACCTAAGGGGGAAATCTAGGCAGGGCTGGGGAAAATTTGGCCAGGGGCGAAAAAATAAAAAACTTTTTGGGAAAAAATGAGTCTAATGATTAGCAGCGATAGAATGAGAAATGTAATGATAAATAATTGAAGTGGCTATCTAAGTACATATTTCATACTTATTATTCATATTATATTCATACTTATTAACTTATACATAGGTATAGGTAGTATAAGTTTCTTTATTTTGTATCCTATGTAGGTAACTAGACCGTCTGTAGTATTACTAATTATATTTTACAATAAGGATGCTGACACCATTCTTAGACTGTAATCTGGATAACATCGCAAAGTGAGATTAGGGGAAATTTTAGTGAAAAAAATGTTTTTGGGAAATTTGGATAAGTCAAACATATTCTGCACCCCTGTTTGAGGGCAGCTAACAACTATGCCCAAAGGAAAGAGGTACCTAATGGCATTCTCTCTGCAAAACAAAATATTTCTTGTTCAGTATAGATAAAATATTGGTAAAACCATTGATCATCAATCAAGTCTCTGTTATGGGCTTAAGGATGACCCAAGAGCAAGTCAAAATATAGCCAATGATGTTCTGAATGTGTTTTTAGGGTCCGTAGGCAAAACCAAGGACCCTTATGTTAGATAAAGGAGCGTCTATGGAGTTCATCTTACAGGAATAACAAAAATTGTCTCTCCACGTAAATTGAAACTGGTTTATTTAACAAAGTAGCTTTCAGCCTTCATAATGTCAGACAGAGTCTCATGTCGATCTCTGACACGGGACAGGCTCACCTCTCAATTAATCAATTTCTTATTTTTTCATGTAACTCTTTTCTTTCTAAATCGGCACTGATGATGGCCTTATGAAGGCTGAAAGCTGCTTTGTTAAATAAACCAGTTTGAATTTACGTGGAGGGACAATTTTAGTTATTCCTTTAAGGACTCTTATATTTTCCTGCATGTGTCTGTCTGTCCGTCCGTCACCTGCTCTTAAGGCTACATCTTTTTTACATGACTCTGAAATTTGGTATGCCCATACATGTTAACAATATAGCGACTTCAAAAAAAATATTTTTGAAAAAAATTAGGGTAAAAAAACATAAGGGTTAACTTTTTTTATTTTTTTTTACACAACGTCAGGGGTATCATATGAAAGGGTACGTCAAGCTGATTTCAAAAATATATAATTATTTGGTTACAACTTTGATAGGGTGAGCTTAGGCAAGTTTGAAGTGAGTGTGAAAAGTGTCCCCCCCCCTCTCTCTCTCTCGCTTATGTGAAGTGCAAAAAAACTGAAATTATGAACATTCTTTGACCAAAAGTAACGTTACCATTTTATAGAAATTTCAAAAAAAAATATTATTTTATTTTTTACTGACAAAATATATAGATATATTTTTTTTTTATAACTATGGTCTTTACGATGTAATTATATGTTTTTAGTCCGGTTCAGTGGCAATAAGATACTTTATCAGAAGTTTGTTTATGTGTTTTGAGAATATCCGACACACAGGATAGTTCAAAGTAAGCTTTTTAGCATTTTAAAAAACATCATCAATAGGGGACTACTTAAACAATACCGTGTTGCCTACAGACCCTCGCTGGGTGCTGGCTAGCACATACTTGACCTTTTTTTAATTTATCCCTCATTTGAAATTCTTTATTTCAAAAGATTTAAAGTACTTTCAAGTAAGTTAAAAAAAGTTAAAACTGAAATTCTTAATAGGAAGTATCACTTGTAGGAATGGAAACCTAAAATTAAATGTTCCTCATTCCTCTCTTGAGACCACTATTTCAATAAAATAATTCATTGCTCAAATAATTAATTCTACCGAGAAAATGAGAAGGTATTTTTTATTGTTGGCAAGTGCATAGGAAGTAAGACATGTATATTTAAGGGGAGGGAGGATAAAGTAAAGCAGAGGTCAAGAGGGAATTCTGAGTCACTACTAATTTGGACTTGTGCCCACTAGTCATATGGTAACTGTCAAAAACATTACAGTTACCTAGTTTTTACGTTTTAACCTAGTTATTACATATGAAATAAAATGTAAGTAAAAATAATAGATAGAAACATTTTGCTTCAAATCTTTAAATTCAAACTGGGTCTAATGATATATTATGTACCTGACATTATTTAGTTATCTCATCGGCTATTGCACCACGAGGTACGATCATTTAAAGTATAAATCTACAATTAATCGAATAAAGATAATAATATTTAAATAAGATTCTAAAAAAGAGCACTAAAAATATGAACGAACAAGATTATAGAAGGGTTAATTGAAATTGAGGTTTGTCTTACTTGTCCCTGAGAATGGTTTGAAGTTCTTTTACTTGGTCATTGCTGGGAAGAATCTTCAAGTTAGGGCCACATTCTACAATCTCAGATACACAATCTATGCTATTGCACTGGTCACTTACTTCTTCGCCATTAATTAAAGTCATATTATTTAAAAAGGATACAAATAAAAATTATAACAACGAAAAATCAAAAATATAACCTGGTATTTAAAAACCTTTCACCAATGTTGCACTTACAAAACGTAACAAAAAAAACTTAAAATTAAAGTAAATGGCAACCCTGATTTAAGATGAAAAAAAAAAAAAACTGTAAAAACTGCTGTGAGACGTCAAAGTGAAATTAATCCGAATAAATATGTTCTCGTGAAATTATATTAATTTTAATCGGTGGTTTTAGTTCAAGTTATGGCCCTGCCGCTGTTTTACATAGGGACTGGAACATGCAAAATTTCGTCTAAATTTCTTTTCCGATTAGACAGGTACAGATCTTTTCACTTTTCTTGCCGAACCGCGAAAACCGAGTGTATATTCTGGAGGAAGTCTAGGACTTTTCGCTTAAATCCAAGTCTTAACGAGTTAAATACTTCGAAGGTAAGAACACACTTAAAAGATCTTTAGTTCTATATAATACTATGATGTCGTGGATATGTTGTTTTTAGTTAAGTATCTTATAAGGTCTATTTCAAGTTTTAAAGATCCTCAAGGTTTTTGTTGGATTTTTTGTAATGGGTAGGGTGTGTCGACGTAGAAAAAGGAAGAATAGATGTCAAAAAGCTACTAAACTAGGCCATGAAATTTTAATGGTAAATTTGAAGAAATGGCTCGTAAGTAACGGTTGGATTCCTCCGTGCCTTGTTGACGTTGTGATATTTCCTTCGATTGGTCGAGGTATTATGGCAATCGAACCTATCAAGATACATGAGATTATCGCTAGGGTTCCTCTTAATCTAGTCATAACTGTCTCTACAGTATCTAAATCGTCTATTGGAGTTTTATTTTCCGATACTTATTGGAATCCACAACAGGTTTTAGCAGGTTTTCTCGTTTGGGAAAGGCATTTAAGTGAACAGTCGTTTTGGTTTGACTATATAAACGTTTTACCTTTGGAATACGATTCCCCCATTTATACAGGCGAAGCAATCGACTTACCACAGGCAATATCGATCAAAATTAAGGATTCAAGAAACAAAATTGAAAATTTCTATTTTGAATTGTTGCATCGCTGTGGAGATGCAGTCTGTTCTCATTGCCGACAATCCTACAAGAATATATTTACCGAAGAAGCTTTCTCCTGGAGCTGGTTCACTGTTAATTCGAGGTGTGTCTACATATCTCCGTCGGATAATTTGAAGCACTCTATTCTTCTCTCCGAACCTGATTCTCTAGCTTTGGTGCCTTTCTTGGATCTTTTCAACCACTCGGATACTGCGAGTGTTAAAGCCGAAGTGAAAAACAACTGTTTTCAATTGACCACAAATGTCCCATTTGAGAAGTACAATCAGATATTTATACACTATGGTGACCACAATAATATAAAATTATATTTAGAATATGGTTTCGTCATACCCGATAATCCGAATGATTCTATCAGTATAACTTATGAAGAGATATTATCGGCTATCGATAAATTGTATCCGAATAAATATCGGCCTTCTGAAAAGAAATTGAAGTATCTTCAGTCGTACAATTTGACTTCGGATCTTCAAATGTCTTATGACGGATTTTCTTGGTGCACTCTCAACTTGATCAACGTTCTTCTTCTAGATGAAAATAATCTTGGAGAATATTCTTTTAATGTTGAATTATCCGACGATCGTCTTAGAGATATTTGTAAATATATGATTAAGGTAAAATATGATCAACTTAATCATTGTTTGTCGCGAGGAACAATATCTCAATCGTCTACATCAAGATTGACGTATCAACTTATTACTGAATTATGTAAAGTACTGAACCGATGTAAATTAATGTACTGACAAACCTAGAATTATGAATTTATATCGTTTAACAAATCTAACTTGTCTAATCAAGAAATCTTAACTTATTCATAATATAGGTTTTTTGTAGGTCAATTAAATCTTCTCATACACTTTATTAAAAAAAGGGGGGGGGCTAAAAATAACAATATATGGCTAATTTTATTTAATTAACATAATATCATTTATTAAAAGTGAGGCAATATTACAATTCTTGAATAATCTGACATTTTGCTACATTCGGTCATTTTAAATCAGCCAAAGCTGTAGTAACATTAACATAATTAATTACATTTTTAAGGTTTTGGTAGTATTTATGCTATGGAAATAAATTACGCAAAATAAAAATAATTAAAGTATGTATGTATTAGCAAGAGAATTTCTTGCAAACATTTTTTTGATAGTCTTTCTATCTGTTAACTCCCTAGACTCATGAGCTGAATCTTGAATCTTACTTAACTTTTGTGATATTATAAGAATTGAATTATACAAATTTATAATAATAAATAATAAAATAAATTATAAACAATTATTATAAGAAAGAAGTCAGATAATGGTAGTTCACTCTACAAATCCCTCATTGAGGACTTCTTGAATGACACAGTAGAGCTAAGGAATCTACTAAGCCTCTCCAATTTAGACCTATAAGTGCTTACAATAGTACTATGAATTAAATCACGAAACTTATTAATTAACTTATGTATTTGTTAAAAGTAGTCCCTAAGCAAAGAGAGATATCCAAAAGCATGGGAGCTGTTATTGTTGATTGGATGGTAGAAATACAACAGTCTAAGATCCGGTATAAGGAATATATACCCTTATCTGTTATTTAATTGGAATAAAGAATATATGATAGAGAATGTGTAGAATGATACATCGCAAATAGGTTGCCTAGTGAAATCGCGTACCGATGATGTTAAATAATAAACTGTTTATAACCTTCCCCTTACTTCAACTTCCCCGATGTGTTATTTATGAAAATCGAACATTAACTGAGAGAATCGACCCCAAGGAATTCAAAAAATAAGGGTTGCCTACTTTCCTCTCTGGACAACTATGGAGTTGCCAGGTATAAACAGGTGAGTAACGTAATTAATATACCCTCATCAGTTATTATATCGAGTTATATATCAAATGAAAGGTAATTTTATTCCCAATCCAACCGTATTAGGTTGCCTTATCAAAAAGTTGGATGAATCCATGGTTGCCTAGATTTTAGATCTAAAATTTAGAATTTTAATTTAGAATTTAAGGCAACCTAATACGGTTGGATTGGGAATAAAATTAGCTTTCATTTGATATATAACTCGATATAATAACTGATGAGGGTATATTAATTACGTTACTCACCTGTTTATACCTGGCAACTCCATAGTTGCCCAGAGAGGAAAGTAGGCAACCCTTATTTTTTTAATTCCTTGGGGTCGATTCTCTCAGTTAATGTTCGATTTTCATAAATAACACATCGGGGAAGTTGAAATAAGGGGAAGGTTATAAACAGTTTATTATTTAACATCATCGGTACGCGATTTCGCTAGGCAACCTATTTGCGATGTATCGTTCTACACATTCTCTATCATATATTCTTTATTCTAATTAAATAACAGATGAGGGTATATATTCCTTATACCGGATCTTGGACTACAAGAATGCTATGAATTAAATCACTAAACTTAGTATTTGACAGATAAAATAATTGACTTGTATTTGTTAAAAGTAGTGCCTAAGCAAAGAGAGATATCCAAAAGCATGGGAGCTGTTATTGTTGATTGGATGGTAGAAATACAACAGTACTTTAAGTAGCAATTCACAATGGTCAACTACAATTTCTTGCTACTACTACTATCCTGATTTCTTGTAAATACGATAAAAGAACTGAGGTACCCTCTATTCAAGATTTGATTGATTTCTGTAATCAGGGTTCATCATTAAAAGTTGTCGCCTTATTGGCATATAAAATTGTAACATCGATGAATTACAATTTAGGATTCCCCCTCTTTTACGTACTATTGAGACATTATGCCTGATGCGGAGAATTCAAAATTCCACTTCTTGCCCTGGCCAGGTATATTTTAGAGTTTAACCCAAAAGTTTGGAGCATTGAAGCCAATCTGCGCAATGGAGGCACCACTCATTGAGAAAATATTCAAGTTACTGTTTCCTTCAGGCAAAGAGCAAGAAGTGACAAATTAGTGTTGAGAGGAATAATCCCCCTCTCCTTCACAGCGGAAGAACTAGAAAAGGCAATCCGTTCCATGAAATCCATAAAAGCTCCCAGACCGGATGGGCACCCGGTGAAGTTCTCAAACAAAAACAAATTGAAATGTATAACACTTGCTAAAGACAGGAGTCTTCAGCAAACGCTGGATGGTTGAACGACTTGTTCTTGTCAGCAAAGGCGAGGGAGCTCTCTCTGGCCCTGCCCAAAACTGAGGTCCTCCTGATAACAAAAAAAGGATCCCCACTGTTATCCCAGTAAGAGTAGGAGTTGTCGTTATCGAAACCAAACCAGCTGTAAAGTATCTGGGTGTGACGATAGACACAAGGATGAGCTTCCACAACCATATAAAGCGGGTAAGCAGATAAGGCATCAGCAGGAGTCAGAGATCTTAAAAGGCTAATGATCAATGTAGGAGGCCCAAGAGCTAGCAAATGACGTCTACTGATGACCGCTGTCCAGTCCATACACCTCTATGGAGCTGAAGTGTGGGCGGACACCTTAGATAAGGAATACCACCGGAAAATATTAGCCCGAGTACAAAGGCAAAGTGTACTAAGGGTCGCATCCGCGTACTGCACTGTCTCCGAGCCAGCGGTGATAATAGTTATTGTCGGAGTTATCCCTTTGATCTCCTGGCTAAAGAACAGAAAGCAATGTTCCTCAGGAAAACCAAGGTAGGCAAAGAAGCTACGCCACAGGAAACAAGGGCCCTGACAATGGAGCGATGGCAACAGACTTGAGAAGCAGAGACTAGAGGCCACTGGACATTAAAGCTCACAAAGAACCTCAAGCGCTGGGTAGCCCGGAACCATGGCAAGGTCGATTACTACCTCATTCTGTTCCTAAGCTGACATGGATACTTCAGATTGTACCTTAAAAAGATGGGGAAAGGTACCGATGGCGAGCTGTCTATACTGCTCAGAGATGTTAGATAATGAGGAACACACCAAAATATGACGGAAAAATACAGCTTGGAAGTATAAGAAAACATGCTTGATGAATGAAGTGCCTATAACTGGAGTTGCTCTTAAGAAAATGTACCTTTAACATAAAACATTTTAAACTGAAAATGATTGTTATATAAGTTGAACTGGCATGTAATGTAACATTTGTTTGTTGTAAATTATACTTGCTCTCTTATTTCTTATTATAGTAGTTTTTTTTAATGTGAAATATTTTTTTGTAGTAAATATTGTAAGTTCCCTTTAATTAACACTAGTAGCTGTGATACTTTTTTGTTCAAGGATTGTGTCATCCTATAGATCAGATTTTTTGAAGTAACAACAAGGTGCTAATTATCTCTTTTGTTTGTTCGTTTTTATCTTGAAATAATTTTTATCTTGAGGTTTTATTTTTATCATTACTGATTTGTTATTTAAAAAATAATTATAAAATGGTTTAATAAATGAAGATAAGAGCTATTCTAATAGATAAGAGAGTTTCATTAATAAATCAACCTCAACATTGGTTAAACTGCTACATTATACAAATATTATTGTCACGGTTAATATTGTAATCAAAGTAATTTTGAGTTAATACTCTATTCAAGGTTTTATCACTCTTTGTCATCTATCACAGGATATGTAGTGATAAAGCAGTGACAACATTGCTTTTATTGTTCAGTTGTTTACTGTATAAATATACGTTTTTTTTCTATAAATGATATCATTATTGATAAAATGGAATGTAAAAAAAAACATTTGAAGTTCTAATTGCTCAAAATAACTACTAATAAAAAAAAGAAACAATTCTAGTTTATAGTACCAACTTTTTTTTTACATTGATATCAACCCAACATTACAGGAGAAAAATGTTTTCTCTATTTAGATTTAATTGTGTTTTATTTTAGTTTGTTTAAAATTACGGGGAGACTGGTTTTTGTAAACAGGTAGGTAGAGGGTACCTGTTGTTGTAAATAAATTTCTGCGGCTGTAGTGTGGTGACCACTGAGGAAACCGGTTGCATAAAAAAGTTTCTATACATGCGAGTGTACATTGAGGAAACTCAATTCTGTCAGTTTATGATAAAATAATTGAAGAAATACAGAGCACACTAACACAACCAACCAACCGCCATTACTAGTAACACAAAACTAGAGATTGAAGCAACTATTTGTATGGATTTCACAAAACATGTTGCTTGCCACCTATGAAACTAGAGTTCTATGTAAGCGTTTTCTTTTAAAATGTTAGTTAGCAGTGTGTTGGCAGGTCTTAATACAATACCTTAGCTCGCCAAATTTGATCTCAGGCTATACTTTCCTGTAGAATTAAGGGTACTGTAGAACAGGGCCGTCCCTAGGGGTTCAGGCGCCCGGGTCAAANTAGCTTAAGATGGGGGGCCTTACGGCGCCCCCCTTGACGCGGCGCCCGGGTCAGTTTGACCCAGTTGACCCCCCTTAGGGACGGCCCTGCAGTAGAATCTTGATAATTTGTCTTCTGATTCACCGTCTTTCTCGCCATCAGGTATACCTGCCGAGCATACCCCACTTTCTACTACTCAGCACGCTCCCTCAATTCGTCCAGTACTGTGTGAGATCATGAACACTACATGTCAATTATTACACTCATAAAAGTGCCTGGACGTACAAAGCATTTGTGCCTCTAGTTAAAGTAACCTGCAATTTTTTACAGCCCTTTGTTACCCCTTTATTGCTTAAAACTGTTTTTTCCATTACTTGTCAAGGCTCCTGTTCCGAGCTTAACGCTTAAGGGAGGTTCTACTATAATGCCAATGTTTTAGTTTAAAATAAAATCCGAACATTAAAACAAATTCTTAATGAGTTTATTTAATGTTCATTTTTTAGTTTGTGGAAAATGAAGGAAGAGGAGGTCTGTCATTGTTGCTGGTGTCCTACAGGGGATACAAGACTAAATTTGAAAAGGCCAAGGTAAGTGATCTGTTTTTAAATTTTGGGTGCTTTTTTAAGCTTAGAAACATCGAGGAAATAGTAATTAAAATTAAATTTAAATTATATCTTGATAATGACTCAGTGACAACTCTTATCTCTGAAAACTCATGTTTTCAGGAGCAAAGAAAAAACAGATTTTCTCCAGTTTTCCTAAATATTTTTTCTTGAAATTTTTAATAAAATATTTCCATGATGGATATCACTTTGATGGATTTTTTTTAGGTGTAAGAAAAAAACAATGATTTTTCACATATTGTTTAGGTGTTACGTTTCGTCCCTGACTACAGTCTATAAGATTAGAGTTGGCACAATCAAAAGGCGGGAAAATTTTGTGGGAAACGATTCTATTGGTCCCCCATGTTGAATGCAACTTCAGAAAAAAAAAATGCTCGACTCTACACCTGTTCCACAAAAAAAATATAACATGGCAACACTGATTTCCCCTTTTTATAACCCCAAATCTACCTCCACGTTTGTTGTTTCCCGCCTTCGATTGTGCCAACTCTAATCTTATGGACTGTAAGTCTTTATTAACTAAAACAACCAAACAATAATGTAAATTTCTCAAATCCTCTAGAACATAATTACATATTGTTTATATTCCTTTCAATTACTGAAAATTTTAAATTTTCATAAACTTAATGTTTGTCATTTAAAATATATCCTAAACCTCGACCAAGAACTTGTGTCAATATGAGCAGTGCACAGACGATGATTTTTACATTTATAGTCAGTTTTTAATAATACACACACAAAAACACTAGAAATTTGCTAATACAATTATGTTTTTATTTTTATTAATTGTCTTGGGAGCTTTCATTTAGAAAAAAAAAAAAATTTGCTCCAGACTGAACCAACTGAGGCAATACTTGGCAGTTCCAATTTAAAATGAAGCTAAGTTTACAGTTTTTCCCGAGTACCATCAGTATTTGGTTGGGGTTTTGATAGTTTATTGTTAATACAATTTTTTTTTTTTTTTTTAAATAATAGGTAAAATACCAATGATACAAATCTTTCACTGCTCGAATTTACTGGGATAAGAATTTACAGAGTAAATTACAAGATATCATGATTAAAGTTCTTAATAAGTGTTGAATTTAAAAAAAAAACAAACAATAGGTTTATAGAGTTTATTTGTTCTGAACATTTTGACTGTATTATCTTAATATTGCCAAGTAAGAGTCTCAAAGTGTCATTATCATTAAAGAGAGAAAAAAAAAGAAATGTGTGTTACAACAATTGCATAGGGTTCTAAGGAGGCAGTGCGGGGAGCTTGCTTATGTAGGCTGGTTCAGCTATCTGTTATAGTTATAGGTCTTCTTATAATCTACATGAAGTCTTAGAATGTATTTACATTGGATTTTGCTGGATTACATCTGTACTTGGGTGGCAAAACATGATAATGCTAGTTTTTTTTTTTCATAATTTTATACTTATTTGCTTATAAATAGAGAAAAACCAGGATATTCTTCAAAATTATATCCTCTTGCTGTAATTTGCGTAAAAATAAATCGGCCAAGTGACTTTGAGCACTCAAAGGATCTCACAAAAATCTTTTCTTTTTTTTTATAAAGAATAACTGTATTTTTTTATTTATTATTAAAACAAAGTGAGGGGGGG
>KZ652875.1:87474-101638 GCA_001010745.2 Gerris buenoi
AAGAAATTCATTTTTACGATTTTGGTAGTATTCATACTAAGGAATGATTAAATTTTAATTTAAATCAAATTATAATTATTATTAACTAGGGGAAACAAATTATTAAAATCGGGTTAAGGTATCAATAACGTTAGAAGAAAACCATTCTCCCGCGTAGCTTAGTTGGTTAGAGCATTGTACTGGAAATACAGAGGCCCGGGTTCAAACCCCGGTGCTGGAGCTTGTTTTTCTCTGACTGTTCCCGTAGTTAATAATAATTATAATTTGATTTTAATTAACATTTTTATTACTTTAGTATTATATTGTTAATTTTTTAAAAACTATTATCCGCATTTAGCGATCTTAAACACATCATAGGGGTGTCGCTGTTGGTTTTACTAAAAAATTTATTTTGAAAAAAAATGCTTGTCTCATTGATTGAATGGATTGAAGTTCGATTTTTTCCGACCTAAAATTCCAATTTGAAATTTGAAGTTCACTTATACGCGAGCGTTGCGCGTGAACCTTGAACGGATATCGTTGTCCAACGAACTCGTCCTGAGCATTGGTAAAATGAACATGTCTGAGCAGTGTAAAATGACAAATTTCATCAAAATCGGTCGACATTTACTCAAGTTATCGTCACACGTATCTTGATTCACAGACCGACAGACAGACAGACACAGAACTAAAAATGTTCCCTGATGTCTGAAACGGATTTCTGACTTCGAATTTTTAAAATCGGAGACAAAACTTTTTCGTTCTCAAAAGTGATCACAATTCGTAATTCGTTACCTTCGGTAAGCTTGGAAGCAAAAAATGAAAAATTAAAATTAAAATTCAGTAAAAAAAAAATAAGTTGGAGGGAGGCGCTACAGGAGGCCCTGGTGTCTACCCGGGTCGGAAAAAAATAAGGCCGTACCCGGGCCCCCAGTATTAATATAACTATATGGTAAACCGCGGAGAAGTGACTATAGGAATTTTAACCCAGACACCCAAACAGGGGCGGCTCTAATATTTGAAACTTTTTTGGTTTTCCAATTTTGGCGGCTCCCCTGATTGGGTGTCGGGGTCGAAATATCTAGTGTCTTCTCCTCCGTTTATCTTAGAACGTTATAACTGCCAGGTACGTCCTTATTTTTTCGACCCGGGCGGCAACTAGGGCCTCCGGTAACGCCTTTCTCCAACTTGGGCTTCAACATCAAAATTTTCACCGCAGTCTTTTTTTTTTATTTAATATCTTAATGTATTAATCATTTTTTAAACTTGAATACCTTTTGCGACCCCCCAGTTAAGAACCACTGCTCTACACTAAAGTCTTGGCCCTCGCGCTTTGTGTATGCGTCTGACAGCAAGTGAGGTTGCCGCCCCTTTAACCTTAAATTTTTAAGGTTGTCGCATCAAAAATCACAGCTCAAAAGTGCCGCCCTTCAAAACTTGCCGCCTTGGGCTATAGCCCTTCAAGCCCCCCTGTAAATACGGCCGTGTATGTATCCTCCTATAAATTGGCAAATCAACCACTATCTCACTATTTACCAGTTTTGAGTAACCCCTCATTTTACTTTCAAACTATTTATTACCTCCAGGTAAACTGTTTAATCTTAACTGACATGCCTGTCTTATCATTTGTTGCCAGCTTAAGAATAACTTGATAAAGGTAAACAGTATAGTTGCTCTTCAGTAAATATTTATTTTACAAAAGCTGCGGTAATAGCAGCAACTATTGCAATACAGTTATTAAAATTGATTAAGCTAGATTTTTTCTTTAGATAATGGTTTATTTATAATAATATACATTGTTATGTTCATAATATTATGTTATGGTGGTTAATCACATGTTTAATTATGTATTATATTTGCAGGTTCAATGACAGTGGGTGATCTGGTGATGGTGAATGCTCTTCTGTTCCAGCTCTCCGTTCCTCTAGGTTTCCTTGGTTCTGTATATAGAGAAGTTAGACAAGCGCTCATTGATATGCAAACTATGTTCACTCTTCTAGCCACCAAACCTAATATCAGGGTAAATATTCAACTTATTGTTCTATATTCTTACACGTTTATTAATTAGTGTGACAGTTATTAGTATGATTTATACAGGTGATGGAACAACTAACAAAAAGACAGATTGTCTCTTTAATATGAGATTTTTAATAGTTAATTCATATAAAAAAAATAGATAAGTTTTAGTGAAAAATGCAAACAAATACCGTAAAATCTCGCGTATAATACGCACTTTTTTTACCTCTTTTTTCCTTCCAAAATCGGGGTGCGTCTTATACACGAGTGAAAAAAAAATACTTCGTTTACAAAATTTACCTCAATAATTGAAAAATAATAAAAAACATAAAGGTAAACATACTTTTTTTTATTATCTTTTTTTTTTAGACAGAAAGACTTGTTATCATCATAGTTATGTTATTTTATTTCGCTAGTTGATCAAAGTCATCGATAAAAGTAGATAGAAGATAATGTTTTTATTTATCTCTAAAACCAGTACCGCCGTGAGATTACACTGGTGATTACACCATGTGATAACACCGGCTTGATAACAAACGACTGACTTCAAAGACAGCCCTTCTACGAATTTATCTATTTTATAAGAAAGCACCCAGTTTTCTTATAAAATAGACACCTTATTAGCCATCTGACCTCGCAAGTAAGAATATTACTTAATAAAAATTGGAAATTACATGTAAAATGTGCAAAATGTATAATTCTAGGTACGTATTATAAACAATTTTTTTTTCTAAAATTTGATGGAAAAGTCGGGTGCGTATTATGCGCGAATATTTAATTTTCCCCAAATTATAGCTCAAAATTTTGCCTGCGTATTATACGCGAGATTTTACGGTACATATATATTTGGCAAACTGTCAAGCAAATACTCCTATTAATTCACCAAAATTAAGTAGGAGATACCTTTGGATATTTTATAAGAACAATTATAAAGCTTGATAATGAACCAAGTGGGGGTGAAATATCGTAAAAGAGAATAAAAACTTACCGTAAAATCTCGCGTTTAATACGCACCCGTGTATAATACGCAGGCAAAATTTTGAGCTATAATTTGGGGAAAATAAATATTCGCGTATAATACGCACCCGACTTTTCCGTCAAATTTGAGGAAAAAAATTGTTTATAATACGCACCTAGTATGATATATTTTGCACATTTTACATGTAATTTCCAATATTTATTACGTAATATTTTTACAAGGTCAGATGGCTAATATAAGGTGTAGAAGGGTAATAAATTTGTAGAAGGGCCGCCTTTGAAGTCAGTCGTTTGTTATCAAGCCAGTGTTATCACATGGTGTAATCACCAGTGTAATCTCACGGCAGTACCGGTTTTTGAGATAAACAAAAAAATTATCTTCTATCTACTTTTATCAATGACTTTGATCAACTAGCGAAATAAAATAACATAACTATGATGATAACAATTCTTTCTGTCTAATAAAAAAAAGATAATAAAAAAAAGTATGTTTACCTTTATGTTTTTTATTATTTTTCAATTATTGAGGTAAAATTTATGCTATAAACAAAGTATTTTTTTTTTCACTCGTGTATAATACGCACCCCGATTTTGGAAGGAAAAAAAAGGTAAAAAAAGTGCGTATTATACGCGAGATTTTACGGTAGTTTTTATTTATATACCTATATGACCAAGGAATGACATTCTGAATATATTAATACCAATACTATCAAATTTCAGGCGCACCCCAATTTTTAAGCAACAGTTTTGAAAAAAAAAAAAAAATGAATTAGGACATACTTTGCTAATATTGAATTGTTGCCCTGCGGCCCACTTACCATGTTTTCGGCGAACAAAATCACTTTTCTCTTAAACTGAGAATCATAAGTGAATCGTCATTCCATGATGGAATTAGTGTTAGACCTGATGAAATTTTAAATCTAAACGAAATAGAAATGGAAATGAAATGTTGGGGGATTCTGTATAATTGAATAATTAAGGTGGGGGGGGGAATCTATATGTGTGAAAGATTTTTTTTCTTTCTAACTTTAATGTTAGAAAGACTTTAGTTTATTTTCCACCGCATTTTTAGAAAAAATATTTTTAAAAAACCTAGGAAGAGGTAATGTCATTTGTCGGCTTTCTACCTTTTGAAAAGGCCTTTGCCCCTAAATTTATTCAGAAGAAAGTTTGTTTTCTTTATTCTACAAGAGGGATAGCCTAATGTTTTCATTCAATCAATGCCAATACATTAATTCAAGTCCCTCGAATTTAATGATATCCTTATAAATATATTCCATGTGTCTGTGATTTTTTTCTTTTTTACTAATATTTTATGATTGTGTGTTTTACTTTAGAATCGAGAGAATGTGATGCCACTTGTTATTAATAGGGATACAGCTGGAATTGAGTTTAGAAATGTTAGCTTTCAGTACATCCCGGGAAAGCCTATATTCTATGACCTGACATTTACCATTGCACCTGGCAGGAAAATTGCCATTGTAGGTGGCTCAGGATCAGGGTAAGTCATTTTTAACCATCTACCTACAAATAATAAATATATAATATAATTATTAAGCAATAAAACTCCTTTACAAACAATAATTCTAATAAAAGTTACCGTATTGCATCGAATAAAAGACACCATTGAATTTAAGACATACCCGAATTTTGAGAATCTGTTTGGTAAAATAAAAGAAATTGAATGTAAAACACCCTTTAATTATTTTAATATACAGTAGTCGCCGCTTAATGTGATCACTTTGGGACCAAGGCCTAGTGATCACATTAACTAACTGATAATAATAAGCATAATCTCATTGGTTAAGCTTTCATTATGTTTTTATTGGATCAAAATATAAATATAAATAGATAACACTGGAAAATTCCGATATTCCCGCTAATAGCCATAGCCGCTGAAGCGGATGGCGGAAAAAATAAAAGTAGTTTAAAAAAGTATAAAAGTAGTTTAAACATTAGAAAATAAACAAATAATTAAAATGACACTAAACATATTTTACATGTCTTTCCTTTTATTCTTCTTACATTCTTTTCTCAGAAGCCATTCTTTTAGGCCACGCTAAACATCTTCTTCTTGTCCTCTCCGTTTCCTTTTGCGAATTTGGTTCTCTTCTCATTCTTTAAAGAGACATCCCCGATTCTTCTGTTGTTTTAGAAGTTTATTCGGCAATGGCTGAGAAAGTTTCCAATTTATTGGAAACTTTCATCTCTGATCTCTGACTGGCTCATCTCGGTCGAAAGACGATCGTACGACCTTAAGATGTCTAACTTCTCCTACGAGCTGAGATCACGACGTTTTGAAGCACTCATTCTTTGTTCAATACTTTTTATAATAAAACTAATCGACTTCAAACTTGTATAAATGCAATGTTAATTTGACTACAGAATTCTCAGAAACGATTGAAAGACAAAAACAAATGATCTCTGTATAAGTGAAATGTCGTAAAAATAGGGGGAGAAATGGATGTTTAGACGTTCTATGTCTGTGTATAGTAATATAGAGGAAGGGAAAGGTGGCGTGAGGTATACTTTCTGAGAATCCTGGGTGTTTAGACAAAACGCTTCTCGGTTTGCTGCTGCTGTAGTCGTTTCCCCGAAAATTATATAAAAAAATTCAACGATTTCGACTCGACTTTGATCACAGTAAACGAAATACTGATAATAATAAACGGATATTTTTAATGCATTGGTATTGGGTGGGCCCGTTCCAAGCTATTTTGATCACACTAAGCGGTTGATAACATTAACCGTGATCACATTAAGCGGTGACTACTGTAATTACAAGTTTGATTTTCAGTCACACTTACAATTGATTTTTGTAACCATAAGTTAATAGTAAATAACCTCATCTTTCCATGATGAAATTAGTGCTAAAACTGATGAATTTTTAAATCCAAATAAATTGAAGTGTACATAATAATTCGTTTTCTTGGAGAAAGAATGTAGGGTTTAAGTAACCTTTCACAACAATAGTCTAATGAGTAACTCTTAAACTATTGTTGTGAAAGGTTACTCAAACCCTACATTCTTTCTCCAAGAAAACAAATTATTATGTAATCTCTCAATTCATAATCAAGGCCTGAAGATGCCCAGGTATGGGCGAAATATAGCCAAATTTATTAAAAATGAAATATTTTTAATTTAATTTCAACTTTTTAATCCCTGAGGACCTAACTTTAAGAAGATTTTATAAAATTATAAGGGATCAACCAAAGAAAATTGACAATAAATTGAAGTGGAAATTAAATGGGTTCCTTATAATTGAATAATTGGAAACAGTGAAGAACTACGAGCTTTCCGTGAATACTATAACAAGCTTTCAGTAACTTTTCTTCTCTAACTTTAATGTGTTTATTTCTTAACCCTCCAGTACTTGTGCTTTCTGAACACACCACTGTATTTTTTTAAAAAAATATAAAAAACACCTAGGAAGACTTCATGGTTATTTGTTGGCCTTCTACCTTCTAAGAAGGTCTTTCCTCCTAAATTTATTCAGAGAGAAACTTGTCATCTTAATTCTCAGGGATAGATGACCTAACATTATGCCTTTAAAACCGTTTAAGTGTTATAAACAAATACATTCATTTAATTAAGACATCCACAAGCTTAAGGCGCTCCCCATTTTTGAGCCCTCAAAATCATGGAAATAAGTGTGTCTTAAATTCGATGCAATAGGTATTTTAGTCTGAAAACCAAAATATAAACAATTTTTTTAGTGAGTTCCCCCTTTAATATAATAATATTCTTTTTTCTTTGTGTATATTCTTTATTAGGTAATAATTTCGTCTCACTTTTGAGACATTTTCAAACCTGCATTTTTTTATTTTTTTTTTATTTTTTTTTTATTTGATAAAATACGTAATTTTTCGATAACTTAAAATTAATTACTGATTCAGTAATCTGTCCACCTTAAAAATGACTTTACTATAAACATTTTTTTTTAATTTAAAATTAACTTTGAATCATAATCACGCTCTGCTCTCTGATTCATGACACTTAAAATGAAAACATTAATGGCGGTCACCTTCTTTGAATCTCTTAGGGCATAGACAAATTCCTTTCTACTAAGAATATGTGTAGTGATAATAGAGACATATAATAATAATTGATTCTAATTTAAGAAAGATGATTATTTTATTAACTTGGAAATATTGAGAAATTCTTTACACCTTTTGGGGAGTATAAGTATACTATTATAGGGTTAGTTATGGGAATATTTGCTCTGCATTTGCTTCAGAAAAGAGTGATCCTAATAATAATATTTACTTATTTTTATAATTACTGCCACTAATCTCTTAATTACTGATTACTAATCTCTTTATTATTTTTAATGAATGTTTCAGGAAATCAACTCTAATAAGACTTCTCTATAGGTTTTTCGAACCTAACACTGGTGAAATTTTCATCGGAGGTCAAAATATAAAAGATGTGGATCTTCTTAGTTTAAGAAAATCAATCGCAATTGTACCCCAGGTAAAACCATTTATCATTTGATGTTACAATATAGTCAATTTTCTCTCAGTATTTGGTAACTGAAAATATAGATGAATATAGTTAAAGATACTGTTGGAACGCCAAGAGAATGTGCGTGGATAAATTGATCTTGGGTCAAAGTTTTAATGATTTTTTTTTTTTTTTTTCATTAAATTTATTGTAGTATAGTATAAATATTGGAGGGTAGAAAAGCCTAGAGGAACAGCGATATATCTCGAAGTAAAATCTATATGTAGTTAGTTTGAAACTTCGACCCAAGATCCATTTTTCCACTCACATTCTCTCGGCGTTCCAACAGTAGTCCCTCTTGTATAAACTATAAAATATTAGAGTTAACAGGGTATGTTGGCTTCCACGGTTGTCTCGTAATTAATTGCTTGTTGAAAACAGAGTTATTTAAAAATTTAATTAAGAAGGCACAAACCTATCTGTGTTATATGATGCTGATAATGTATAAACGATGACAAGGGAGGAATCAGATGGAGACTAAAATAAAATCCCTTTCATCTATCTGTACTAGGCATATGACTAATTGGGAATTAAATAGTTTCTCAAAGAACAGAAAACCTATCTGCTGGACTGCTGATGCTGCAGTATCTGCTATTCACAAAATAACTCTTTCATGGCTATGATTGCTATCTGGAAGTTTGGTATAGGAACAGAACTTGGAAATAGAAGAAAATAAAACACCTTCTACATAAAATTATGTTCTTAACATTCTTATTTTTGTTTTACTTAGAGCTCCTTCTTTCCCACTGACTGTATAAATAAAGAAAAGCAAGAATTTATTGTAAGCAAATATTATCAAAATTAAGGTGTTACTTACACCTTACACCTGATTTGATTAAATCCTCCCAAACAATGAAAACGGCGAGCTTTTGCTTACCATTGCATTTAATTTTTTAATTTCTTATTTTTATTATCATTATAAAACATTATTCTAATATAGTGGCATTGTTTATTTGTTGTTAGGACTCAGTGTTGTTCCATGACACTATAATGCATAATTTACACTACGGAGACTTGACTAAGAGTGATGAGGAGGTTGTACTGGCAACTAAGATGGCAAACCTTCACGAGTCCATAATACGCTGGCCAGCAGGATATCAAACACAGGTAGGATTTTTGTATTAATTATTGTTGAAATTTAAAGGGCCGCCAATAGCTTCATTTTCACGTTGGAAGCATGAGATCCAAGTTCAATTCTCAGCTCTGGCTAGGAGGTCTTACACTCGCCTACCTAAGTTGAGTTTATACAGCTTATTGAGCAACACTCTAACCCTTGATATCCGCTACATGTAGTTATAAAAGCCCTTTGCCAGGCCTTAAAATCTTCTATAGGCTGTTATTGATCTTCATTATTATTGAGTTATTATTACAAGGTGTTACTGTTGAAATGTCTATACATCTTAAATTGCATTTATTGTAAAAAAAGAGAAATTATTGGAAACTTCACTAATATTTTGGCAAATACTTGTCTGATTTTGATGAAATGTGGATGAATATCAAAGTAAGCCCATAGATGGATGATGTGTCTTACTAGTCAACCTTCTACCAATATTTTTTCCTCACAAGCATGTCCAAAACCTAAAATGTCATAATTCAACTATTTTAAAATAAACAGTAAGTACCTTGATTCAGCAGAACCTTGATTAACCATTAGGCACAGGACCGGAGCCTTGATGGATAATTGAAAAGAGGTTAAGGGTCGTCCTTTAAACGTGAAAGGGAATTTTTTTCATTTATTAAATATGTAGTTGTACTTTTATAACTATTAAAATATTTGTTTTCCTATCAGGTTGGTGAGAGAGGTTTAAAACTATCTGGTGGTGAGAAGCAGAGAGTGGCGATAGCCAGGGCCATACTTAAAGGATCACCTATACTAGTCTTTGACGAAGCTACATCTTCGCTTGACTCTATCACTGAACATGTAACTATATATTTTGTTTTTTTTTTGTTTTTTTTTTAAATAATTAATGATTTAGTAGGTTCTATGTCTTGTTTTAATTATTTTATTTTTTTATGAAGCCAAAAATTAATGATTGCTATTGCTTTTTGATACCAGATTTTCAATTGTGGTCCCTCAAATAAATAATAAAGAAAGTATAAAGTTCTTACTGAGTGGGTATGCTCTAGAACTTATTGTACCTACATTTGCATCAGGAGGACCCCTTGTATGGTGTTAAACGATTTTAAAATAAGATAAAGATAAGTCGATAAAAATTGCTTTGATGCGTAAGTTGTACACGTAAATTATATAATTATTATCCGAGTATAATTTATATATGTACATATTTAAAAGCTAAAAGTACCA
This sequence comes from Gerris buenoi, assembly GCA_001010745.2. Taxonomy (NCBI): domain Eukaryota; kingdom Metazoa; phylum Arthropoda; class Insecta; order Hemiptera; family Gerridae; genus Gerris; species Gerris buenoi. Next base: position 97,256 of record KZ652875.1, read on the forward strand.
CTCACTCACTGACTTATCTATCACAGTATCTCTAGAATGCAATAGCTAGAAAGTTAAAATTTTGCACAAAGGTTTCTCTTCTCCTCTAGCTGCTCACTAAGACATATTTATTCGATCTGAAATCTTAATATGTGGAACTCATTGATATCTCCAGAACCTTAAGAACCTTTATAAGACTAGAAGTTAGCTTCTTTTAATGACATAAATAACTTTTTCAAAAGGATTTTCCCAATCCAAGGCCATTTTAATTCAAGATGGTGGCTTTTTTTTATACAAAATTTGTTAATGCAATATCCCTGGAACCTATTTTACTTGATTATTGCAATTTTTTATGTAGGTTTCTCTTTGTTTCTAGGCTTCTATTAAAAATATTTTTTTCAATCCGCCATTTTAAATCAAAATGGTGGCTATTTGTATGCAAATTTGGACCTGGCAATATCTTCAGAACTAATCACTCTAAAACCTTGAAATTTTGAAGATAGCTTTCTAGTATTTCACAAACAACTATTTTGAAAGAGGTATTTAATTGGGAATTCTATTTAAAGATGGAGCTGTATTCTTATTTAAATCATGTCCTCTCGCTAACAAAATCATCAATGGCTTCTGTAGTTTACTCCTAGTCCACTGAGTTCTTTAATATGTGTATTTATTTTCTGTTTATCTATTTTTCCCCAGAACATTCTTGATGCTCTTAATGCGGCAACTCAGGGTAGAACATCTATATGCATAGCACATAGATTGAGCACGGTGATGGATGCTGATGAAATCTTAGTTCTTGAGAACGGTAGACTTGCTGAAAGAGGTAGTCATGCCGAGCTACTACGCTCATCCTCTTCACTGTATGCTCGCATGTGGGAGATGCAACGCTCCGAACCCTTCCTTAACATCAGAACTCAACCCAAAACTCAACCGAGGGCTAAAGCATAAAACTAAATCCTTCTTTCTATAACTTCATCTTGTATATAAAAACTTGAGACAACATAACTTGAACCATTTGCGGGCGGTACTACAGTAAACCTGTTAAAGTCAAAAAAATATATAACATTTACTGAAATATTGTTCTCTTTATGATTATTTTTATTTTATTTTTGGGGATCCCTTCTTTGTATTGTTAATTTTATTATTTTTAAAACGAAGTTGTAATTTTTTTGGGTGCATCCATTATTTTTTATTAACTTAGGACTTTAAATGGCAAACAAATTTGAGTCAAAAGAAGCGGGGGTCATTTATAATTTTATTAACACACAGTATAGGCATGGTGTAGTTTGCCTTTGAGTACAGTTATAAATAAAATATTGGAAAACCCAATAAATATTTAAACATATTTATTTCAACATGATTTTTAAATCCACTTAAATACTATACATTTATGGATTGATAATTTAGGGAAGAAGAGAATATTGTACGATTTTATAATTATTATCTTATATAATGTTATCTAATAACATTGTTTTTGTTAATATAATTTTAATTATTGTAACATGTATAAAAAAAAAGAAAATAATGGTTAACATTGCAATATAGGTATGTAGTTAACTATAAGTTAAATAAACTGTTATAAAGTAAATAATTTAATTGGTTTCAACTGTTTAGTTAATTTAAACCTGTTCCTGTTCATCTCATAGTCTCCAGAGTTGATTATTTTGACCTAGGTGTTGATTATTTTGACCTAGGTGTGTGCTTAGTTGGTTAACTACCGCCTAAGGGTTTAGCTTTAGGCTAGAGTCCTATGGACAAAACTAGCTGCTAAAGCAGTACAAATGTTGTTCAATAAAAACATAATTGGAAAGTTTCCACTTTCCCACTAGCTCCGGTCATTTTGCAAAACTATAATTAGTACCTACTTAGCATTGACCGTCTGCCTTCGAGGGACCTAGCTTATGATTCCCTTGCAATAAAAAAAGGTCATGGCTATTTTGAGCATAACTCCAATATTCTAGAGGCAATGAAACAGCGATGAGCATTCTGGTGGGTTTTATTGGAGTCATATGATTATCAGAAGATTCTGGTTGACCGTGCATTGAGTGCTTTGTGGTAATCTCTAAGACCAATCCCCGACTTTATTGAACTACCCTTGTATATCTGACCTGCGATATAATGTTTTAAGAATAAAATAAAAAAAAGCCTGAAATAGGTACTAAAAAAAATAGGTATCAGAAAATAAATTATTGTTTAATTCATAATTTATTTTCATTACTTTATCAGATTAAAATAAAAATACAATTTTTATTTAATTTCATGTATTTATTATAGTTCATTCTTCAAAATCCAATCCCTTTTAAAATAATTTTTGGGATATATAATGCATAAGTGTGATATATGTGCATATATATTGCATATGTGGCAATGTCTCTATAACTACAGTCTATAAGATTAGAGTTGGCACAATCAAAAGGCGGGAAAATTTTGAGGGAAATGATTCTATTGGTACCCCATGTTGAATGCAACTTCAGAAAAAAAAATTCTCTACTCTACCCCTGTTCCACAAAAAAAATATAACATGGCAACACTGATTTTCTCTTTTTATAACCCCAAAACTATCTCCACGTTTGTTGTTTCCCACCTTTGATTATGCCAACTCTAATCTTATAGACTGTAATTGCACTAAAACTTTGAAAAATTGCCTTAATTTTTGTGTAAGTGTTTTCCTAATAGCCATTTTGATTCAGGATGGTGGCAATATACCAATTTAAAAAATCAAGTCCCCCCTAACTAACATAATTATCACCTCTTCTTTAAAATGGTAAAGAATAAAATTATTGTTTTTGGTAAGATTTAAACATATTAATACTAATTTCCCAAAAAAAGGGGTATTCTAAAATCGATTCCTGGGAGGGGGGGGGGGGGGAAGGGGGCAAAAAAAAAAGGGTGACTTAAGTCCAGAATGATCTTCTTACGATAAGAAATTTATTTTAGGGAAAGGGCTTCTCTTTAGAATGTAAGCATATTAATATAAGAAATTCCCTTCTCAGCCCAGGAATGGGACACCAGGAGGGGGGAATGCTTCAGGACAAAACCTCCGCTTTAACTGGAAAGTAAAAATTTAAAATTGTTTTTCTATTATTCGCAATCAGTAACTACTTACAGATTTTTGCAAATTATATTTGATCCATGGAAGGCACCTTGATATTCTCCCTAGCCAAAATATTTTTCTTGTTGGGAGATTCAAATTTAAAAAAAAAAAATAAATAAACCTAACCTACAGTGGGAAGTCAGTTCTTTACAGTACAATGTATTTCCAACAATATATTGGAAACTAGATACTTGCGGGAAAACAACATATGTTTAAATGCATATTTAAATGGACTTCATATAATTTTATTTTTTAAGAGTTTAGATAGGTAGAGGCCCCCAATTTTGAGCTAAAATATGGAGACGCATGACACCTAATCTACTGGGCCCTTTTGATGAAGTTTTGCATACGTGTTCAGAAAATATATTCCAAGAGGCATCAAGGATTGAGTTAACTGCATCACTTGACCCGCCTACCCGGTTTTACCCTACTTTCCCCTATATCAAATTTCTTCAACATCAGTCTAGTAGTTTACGCTCCACTTGGCTGCACAGTGACCTATTGAATTGTTTTTAGAAAACTCGAGAGGACTGAACATATTGAGATCCTTAAGGATCTCAATATGTTTAAAAATATCAAATTCTCAAAATTAAATATTTTGCCATCACAATATCTTCTTAATTTATATTCAATACTTTTATATGAGTAAGTAAAAAGGAAAACAAAGAAACAAAACATAAATTTATTATCTGAAAATAAATTTATTTGATCTTAATGTTTACATAAAAGAAATAATAATAATTTTTTATTTCTTATAAAAATAAATCGATAGCACCAATATAAATGTATTAATACTTAAAATGAATTAAGAATAGCATATATTAAAATAGCAAACAAATTTTTAGAGGTGTTTTATTCTCTTGAAAATAGTTGATTTCCAATTGAAAGAATCATCTCTGCAAAGTGTTAGTTTGAATTGTGAAATTATTTCTTATGAAATATTTAATGTAATTGTTAATTGGCAATGTGATTTTAAGCAGCTTACATCCTAAGAAAACTTAATTAGAGTGGTTCAAGGCTCCTATCATCTGAAATCAAAACAATATTAAATCAAACATTAATTAAACCATTGAAATTAAAAATTGCAATAAAATTATAACAATATATTGGCATTTAGTCCAGTCACGAGGGGAAGTCCACTGTGCGTTTGGTGCAGTAAATGATTTTATTTTTTTATGTCCTCAGGCATGATTAGGAGACGTCAAATCCAAATTTGCGACCTCTAAATCAGAGCGCATAACTTTTGGTGGGCTAAAAACCACGAAATATTTGCTCATTTTTCGGTTTTTCGCTTATAACTTGAAAACGGC
>KZ652876.1:4179-14192 GCA_001010745.2 Gerris buenoi
CCAGTATTAAAGATCGTTTTGACGCGCACACAGGAAAAATATAGAGAACTCAAAATAATCAGCTGTTCAAATTCAAAATGGCGGATAATTCACATCGCGAGAAAAAAATATTTTTTTTAAATTTTGAGTGGGGTATCAAATGAAAGGTATTGAAGAGTAGATTACAAATATATATATACCATTTTTGCGCCATTTTGTTAAAAAACATTGAAATTTTTCGTTTCCCTACCCCCTCCTCCCCCTTACTATTTTTTTTTCACAATACCAACGAAACCCTTTTTACGTGGGACTCACGCCTTACCAATTTATTAAATTTTATTAAATAGCATCATTATTAATCTTCCTTTCGATCTTACCGAAGGTAACTGAAGCTAGGTGATAGTTCGGTTTTCAAAAATTCGAAGACAGAACTCCATTTATTTAGAAATCAGGGAACATTTTTTGTTCCGTATTTGTCATCTGACATTAAATTTTTGCGAACCAACATATCTTATTAACTACTTGTCCGATTTTAATAAAATTAGGATGGCAGATCATAATTAGCCCATTTTTTGTTTCATATAAGTTTCAATCTTACTTACTAAATAACATCAACCGTCTTAAGCCTTTAAATTTTCCTAAATAGATTCTTAAACTCTCACAAAAATTAAAAACAAATTGATAGATTTAAAAAAACGGAGGAATTAAATAGATTTGACAATATTAGGTAGATAACTCAAAGAATCATTAAATTATATGAAATAGGAAGCGAGGAAGCTATATGCCACACTAATTGGCTGACTATTAGTAATATGGGTCATAAAATTGTTATTTAGTGATACTAAATAAAATTAAAAACTATAAAGAAGATTAAAATCGAAGATACGAACTTCTCTATTTATATACGATACATATATTATAAGGAAGTAAATGTATGTATGATGGCAAAACACAAGTCTTGCCAACTTTGGCAAAAACAAGGTGAATTTATGCAACAAAAACAAAAGTTTTGTAAGTTTTGAAAGGAAGGATAGTTCTAGAAAAAACAAAACTATAAGCCAACAATGAAAAAATTGGATAGAAATTCCTTGCCAAGGCTATGATAAACCATGACCTTTTAGGTGAAAATAGCAGCAAAACATGTTGAAGGAAAAATTGTTTATAAAAATGTTTATTAAAAATTCATTCCGGATCTTGAACAACATCAGTAATCTAAAAGTTTCAAAGAGGAAACATATTTAAAAATATAAACATAGTAAATATTAATGATTAATAGGTAAATCAATATTCATAAACACTAGGTAAATATTTAAAAATAATAGGTGAATATTAATAAATATTAGGTAAATATTAAATAACAGTAGGTAATTATTAATAAGTAATAATCAAATATTAATCAATAATAGGTAAATATGAATAACTAATAGGTATATATTAACAAATAATAGGTAAATTCTCTGTTTTTAAAGTAGTCGAAATGCGTAAAGGACTTAAAGATCGTAGTCTAATTGATACTTTTCCTTACGCAAATCGACTACAAGATTATCACTAGCGGTTGAAAGTCATTTAGTAGAAATAAGTTACTTTAAAGGAAATAATTATTTATTTATTCTTAATCAAGTTATTCCACTACTCATCTCTATAAAAATGTTGTTTGTTGAGCTGAGCGAAGCAAAGCTCTTATACTACACTTTGCATTTTTTATGATTAATACTCCTCCTGAACGGCTGAACCGATCTGCACAAAATTTGGCATGGTCATAGTGACTAACCACAGGAAGGTATAAATCTGAAATGGTCCAAATCGGTACACAGGGGTACGGGGTACGNCTGATCTCACATGTACAAAAATTATTTACTGTGAACACTACACAAAATATTATAATTGAAAAGTACCAAATACAAAATGATCCAAATTGAGATGTCTTAAATATTAAATGTTAGTTTGTTTTCTAAAAATAAGCAATTAGCTAACTACAACAAATAGTTCTTTTTGGATCTTTATAATAAACAAGAGTGAAAATTCTTAATAATAGTTTGGAATTAGAAGAGTTAAAGGGAAGAATTAAACAGATCATTGCCAATATTCCCCTTGAGCTAGTTCAAAAGACTTATAAAGAATTCATAAATGGAATTGAAATTTGCACAGAAGTAGGCGGCAATACATTTGAATGATCATTTCTTTAACTTTATTTTTCAACTCAGTTGAAAAATAATTTTTTTTTTTTTTTTTTTCTTTGGGTTATTAGTCCCGTTCGACTGCTCATTGGGTCATTACAGGACGGGGGGTTATTGGTTTTATTATTTATTATTTATGAGGGGTTATTGGTAAAATAGAAAAAAATAAAATAAATAAATAAATGTGGTTAAAAAGCACGCTCAGCTCAATATTGCAAGCATTGCACACCTAGTTAGTTACATAGTTGAATATTAGGTCCGCCTCATCGCTTAAAATAATTATTTTAACTTACTACTTTTCCTATTCATAGTTTTTTTTTTAATTTTCTGCATAATTTATAAATTTTACCGTTGATATCTAAATGTTTCTTCTGTATGCAACCAAATATCACAACTTCAGGTAGGTCACATCTTTTATTGATTTGCTTTTCCTGTTGTTGTTTATTCATTTCAGGCATGGCCTAGAAGTATAAATGTTAGACGATGATTTGAAATAATGTCTTTTAGTCCTCCATCCATAATTTCTCAATATCACTCATAATGCTTAGAAATTGATATGACCTAGTATTTTGAATGACCTTGTCTTGGGAATTGGTGTGCGTTGTCCTGAAAAGGACTGTGTGAATAATTCGGCCAGTTAGGTTGGAGGACAGTGTCCCACAGAGCTGAAAGCTGATGGTTGTCCTAAAAAGGACCTTTTGGATGTGGATGAGGGACAAGGTCTGGCTGACTCTTTGGCAGGAGGTAAATATGTATTGGCTGGGTGGATTGTCTGTTCCGACTGATAGAGAGGAAGCAGACTGATAAGGGTCTTGCTTTCGCTAAGCTGGGTATTTATACATGTAAAAAAGGCGAGAAGAAAGAGGAAAGGACCAATGAGAGAGCTTGGAATACAGGAGCTTGTTAAAAAAAACCTTTATTACGTTTTTTTGTGAAGGAGGTTATTTTCTGGCTCAGGTAAAACGGTATCAAAGACAATGTTTTAAATTTTCTTCCTGTCAAATCACACAACTGCAATAATAATTAAAAAGAAGAAATAAAACTGCATGCACGTTCTCTCCGTTAAACTCATAAGAAACGTTAGATTAAAATCCGTAACTTCCCCCCCAGAAAGTTAATTTTTATTTCTCTCCCAGTAAATCCACTCATAACTCTTTCTTTACCACGTTTCCTCGTTGTGTCAGAATTTCATTTACCAGACCCGGGGTCTTAATTATAGTTTGTTTTTTTGCAGATATTTTACCCGGGTGGATTTTCAGAAAACCCCTCGAGGGTCAATTTTAAAAAGAAAAAAGGAGTGGCGGAGGAAATTAAAACCCGTGACCTGTACGAAAGGGGTTTATATTAGACCGACTTTTCATTTTGAAATATTTTGGTTCAGCGTTTAATCCAATATGTTTTTGTTGTAAGAGGTAGGCTTAACGATTGGTTTAAACGCTTTATGGATATGACTTTATACCTAATTTTTTATTGTTCATTTTACTTTTAATCAGTAAATATTTTACTATAATATAAACATACAACTTCAAGTTAAGACATGAAGCGTCAGTGGAGGTCATGATTAAGTGTTGGTTAAAAAAAAAAGGTCTCTCCGCGTAAAAAAAAAAAAAAAAATAAATAATAATTACAGAGCAGCTTTCAGCCACTATAGGGCCATTATCAGTGCCTAAACAAACAGTAAGCAAAAAGTAAAAACTTCAAATGTTATCCGATGTAAATATTCTTTAATTTATATTTATCAAAAGTCGGAAAACGTTTAAATTAGTCTGCCAATTAGTGCGGTACTGAAGTCAAATCGATTATTTCAATTGTGTTTTGTTTTTGCCACCAACTATTTTCGAATATATATTCAAATTTATCCCCACAATAGATTCATCAAGAAATATTAAATTTTCGTAGGGGGCGAAATTAACGTTGGACGATCTTTCAGCCATCCAAATTTTCTTGATAGAGAAAGAAATGTGCTTTAAATTATTTTAGGATAAACAATGGGCTCCTTTTAACAAACCATCCAAATTTCTTCATAATTGGATGAGTATTTAGATAGCCGTTCTTCTAAATGATCACAATTCTTTCGTTAACGACGGTAACGAAAGCAATTGATGCTTGCAAGCAATTGATTTTTTACAGTCCTAAGTTATATTTTTCATCAATATGTTTTATAATTTTACTTTTGCGTTACTAATGTTAAAGTTATGAGTGTTCTACATTCTTGAGTAACAAAAATTAAATTAGTTTTAATTGCAGATGTTCAGTTTTTCGGAGTGTTTCATTCTGTAAAATTACACTTTTCATTTTAGATTATTACACTAGGCGGGAAAAGTTTTAACAGCTGTTTCAACATTTATTTTCATTTGAAATTTCAAAGTTTCTTAAAGCAATTTGTGATTACTTTAATTACTAAAGTTCTTTACGAAGTAATTAAAACAAGCGAGAGAATATTTGCTTTATTGAACATTATTATTTTATTAATTTAAGTTGTTTTATTCAAAGATGACGAACTTAAGTCGAAGTTTGACTCGACTGACAAATCAGAAGTAGAGAATGTGGCACGTTTCATACTCAGAAAACATTACATGACATTAATTCAGAAATCTTACCAAGAAAAGGAACAAAATAGACAATAGTACAACTTGATTTTAACTGATAGAACAAAGACATTGTAAAGATAGAAGAACAAACACAATTGATAACAAATGTTTGCACCAGAGGACATCAAGCCTGACCTAGCCACGAATTACCTAGATAACTTTGCGAATAACCTGGCGGACTCTAGTTTATATGAGAGTACACTTTTTAAGTGGTACAACTTGAATCAATTATGAATCACTTTAACTGTTTAGAGAAATGATGGGATGTATGAGAGTGATTATGGTGCTTGTCCTAAGGAGGTGGCTTAGAGCTGGGCACAAGCTATGACGTCTGAACTGTACTTCCCCGGTGCAGCCCAGCATTCACTTGGTATCAGGGCAAGGCTGAGTGCAAGTACCACTCTCTAGGAGGCAAAGTTAATTTATCCAACTTTGGACGACTGAGATTTTAAAAGACAGAGATTTATCCATTAAAGTTCAAATAACAAATTGTCACTACACACAGAGCTGCATCCTTTATCTATCATCAAAATCTCCTCTTCCCTCCAATTTTCCAGAAGGGTCTACTGTAGCCAGTCTTAGCCAGGTTTGCCAACATAGCTGAGGGGGCCAAGGTAATGAACTATAAACTTGTAGTAAATAAAAATAACCAGTCTCTCCACGGTAGATAATACTTGTTTATTTATCAAAGCAGCTTTCGGCTTTTATAAAGCCATCATCAGTGCCGATTTCAGTGGAACTAGAGACACATTATTTAAAAGGAAATATGTAGAGGGCGAGTCATACGATGTCGGAGACCAACGTAAGACTCAGAGAGAGAGACGTAAGACTCAGAGTCTTACGTTGGTCTCCTCGTATGACTCGCCCTCTACATATTTCCTCCTACATATTTCCTTTTAAATAATGTGTCTCTAGTTCCACTGAAATCGGCACTGATGATGGCTTTATAAAAGCCGAAAGCTGCTTTGATAAATAAACAAGTATTATCTATCTACCGTGGAGAGACTAGTTCTTTTTATTTATTAAGATGACCTCCACCAACGCTCTTTTTTCTCAAGTATAAACTTGTAGGTTACCTTTAGATGTTGGCAAGACCTTCTTCCAAAAAAGAACCTTGGTTTGAACTTCTGGAAGTTGCAGGTAGGTTGCAGGAACAGTGTCAGTGTCAGTGCAGAATAGTGTCAGTGTCTTGAACAAAATTTGTAAAATGACTCGGATTCATGAATGTTGTTACCCCTCGCGATGTGTGGGGAGATGATAATAGTTGTCCTGAGCTGAGATGGAGGCTTAGAGCAGGGTACCAGCTATGACGTCAGAACTACACTTGCCTGGTGCAGTTGCCAGCATGGTATAGTCGTACTTTAGTTAAAGAAGTACATGGCGAAAACTAATGCATTATCTAGATTTTTTTTAAATTACAGCAACTTCAATATAATCATTGTATTTAACTTAAATAGTTCATAACGAAACATACTTGGGGACTCACTTTGATTTTCTTTGAGTAAAAACATTTTATACATTGTGATTTCTTCCAATGATGTTAACTCTTAAAAGTTAAATCGAATTTTCTTTTATTGCAGGGGAAAAAGGTTCTACTGGGTCTAGAACTCAGGCCCCTTAAGGTTGAAAGTCCCAGATGACCACCTCCAAGTAAACTCACAATAATACAAAACGCCAAGTCTCCAGGGCCCGAAATCAAGAGAAAATACAACATCCGAACCCGAGTCTTAAAGCTTTAAACTTAACACTGTTCCACTGAGTGCAATAAATGCGATATTTTAAAGAAATACTAAAAAAGGAAAGTTATTTTTTACTACGTTTTTATTAGCTTGATTTCTTGTTTGTTTGTCCAGTACAAATCTTGCAATCGATTTCTAACTAACTTCCCAAGTAGCTAAACATTTGAAACTTTTAGAATAGCTTAGAACACGATGATAATGCATTCTTTTAATACTTTTATCCATCTTTCAGCAAAATTTATTTCGTTTTCAGCAAATTTTGCTGTATGAAAAGTTAGTTTGGAAAAAATCCGCAAGTTATTTTATTTGTTTTGGCATGTCCCATATTTACAAACTTCATTTTGGCAGGTCTCAAATTTATGATTTATGACAGAAAATTTAAAAATTACATCTACTTAGTATATAAAAAGTTATTTTTATCTTGCAATTATTTATTTCTATACTTAAATGTCAAAATGTTTTACTCGAAAAATGTATACTAAAAGTAAAGTAGATAATCTCTTTGGTTTACAAATTACACCAATAAGAAAATAAAAATATATTCAAGGAGTTTCTATCTTATTAATACCTTCAGTACAGCCCTACAATACCCTAAAAAATCGTAAAAAAAAGTCTGACTCAGGTAGAACCCGAAATCAGGGTATTCCAATGAAAATATCATTAATATTTCAATATTTTTTTTTTAATTTGTATGTAGCCTATAAAACCCCAACCATATAATATCCAGCCCTATCGTCTTCATATAATAAATTAACCTATATCAATTAATTAGGAAATCACTTAAATCTGAAGGGTTTTATAACTCCACTTGGAGTGATTCAGATCGAAAAAAGTTCAGAGTAGGGTACCATCTCCAAAGTTTCCTTCAAGCAAAAAAAAATACTCGTGACAACAGAATACACTATAAAAAAGCACCTTTTTTTCGTACTAGAGGGCGCAGTAGAGGTCGACTCAAAATAAATAAATAAATAATTAAAGCCTATCTGGATTACGTTGAGCATTACAAGATAGCCTAGTTAGTTCTTTTTCAAGAGTTACATTAAGCCAGAAATATCGTCTATACAAAAATTACTGAAGTGAAATCAGATATTGCATATGAACACAAAATGGTAATCTCAAAGAATTCGATACGTAATAGTCTTTCCCCATTAAACAAGATGTAGCACCAATCCGTCCTTGGGACATTCAATAAATAGTTCCGCAAGTATAAAAGGACTGTACATTGTACATGTATTCGTTTAAAATATAAAACAAAAATTGACAAATGTAAAAATTCAGAACTATCAAAAAGCTTTAAGAACTCAGTTAAAAATGTTGGATGTTCGATAAAAGAGACAACTATGGGTTGGAATAGCATAACATTATTAAAGCATTCGTGCCAGAACGTGAGGAAGCTATCTGCCACAATAATTGACAGACTACTTCATTTTATAACAGACGAAAACACTAATTTCATTTTAAATAATATTATATTTAAAAAAATAAAAACACGCTTTTATAAAGAATGTACTAAAAATGAGAAAATAATTACTTTTAAACAGCCGCAGTACTACGAGCGATCACACTATATGGGTATGTGACTAAAATAAAAGCGTGGGGCGCTATCAACTTTTTTTCATAATTATGAATCCAAGAATCCACACTCCATATTTTTGAGAATTAAGACATAGGCTTTAACAAAATCCTTAGAATAATGTGTCATTTTTTTCTTTATTTGTGCCCATATTACAAAGAAAATGAAAAAGGGGGGGGGGGTAAAGCTGACTAGGAACAGGTTGCGGGAGCGATCTAATTTCGTTCGTATATAATATGAGTGTGTGCAATTATTATTTTACTATATCAGTATTTGTGGCGCATGATCCATCATAATTAAGTGTAACAAATTGAAATGAATTACGATGAGACTGTAAAGTACAGGAATGCGTTCGTTGGGGTTTTATAAACAAAGCGCCCCACGCTTTTTTTTTTAGTCACATACCCATATAGTGTGATCGCTCGTAGTACTGCGGCTAAAGAAAGGGTGTTTTTATTTTTTTTTAAATATAATATTATTTTATACTTTTTATTCAAATTCATTGTCATCAGTTTTAACCTCACTTAGTTGAAATTAAGATAACTAAATTAAATCTATCAACATTTTTAATTTAATAAAGTATTCACGTATTCATAATTTGTGTAAGCCATTTAGCAGCCATTTTATCATTATGCAATGGAAGGTTTCAGCTGCATAGGTTATAATTATGGTTTTGCAAATATAAACATTAAAAATGTTATTCAAATAAAACCTCCCTTAAGGCCGATTTACACGTATTAAGTTGTTAAGTGGTTAACTAAATTTTAACTTAATTTTAAGTGACTTAATTGTTAGAAAGCGTTTACACGTATTCACACTTAATATTTAGTTAAGCTGTTTAGTTCACTAATAATGGACGTTGAACAATGTGTTCAAGTCATAAATACTGTCTTAAAAATTATTTTAAATTAGATTTTGGACGAAATAAAGTATGTTNAAGACCATGTTTGCTAAGGCAAACTCAAGTACCCTACGGATTAAAATCATATTTTATGTATCCATTAACTTGAATTTTAATGCTTCATGTTTGACATAATTTCATGTTAATTTGTCACTGGCTAAAATCATCAAAAGAAGATTTAGAGGATTTAGCAGAATAAACATATATATTTAGACATAATATACTCCTACTACCTTCCATTTTTAACGTAACTAAACCAAATTTTAATTCTCCTTCTGACATTATTCATTTAATAAACTGACAAGTTATTAAAAATAAGAGTATATAATGCTTAAAATAACTCAAGGATTATTTATTTCAGTAATAGAAATAATTAGAAGTAAAGAAATAAACCAAGACATCTCTCAACTAAAATACTCTCAGTAGTCGGGAAGTCCGTCAAATTTACGTTACAAGATTCGCCGCGGACATACAAGTCAAGTTAATTAAAAGCGTGTATGTCGACTCATTCCACAAAATGTGGTAATAGTACAAATTGAAATATTACATAACATATTTTTCACTAAGAATTATTTACATAAAAAGGAGAAAAAAGAAAGAAATAAGTGAGTTGACAAGCTTATTTATAGAAAAAAAAATACTCGAACTTTTGGCTCTGACGACAAACCATATAAAATACCTCGCTGTAGTCTGGGATTCTATTCACGAGGGGATTCGACGCTGGAGCTACATGAAAGCTGCTATTGTAAAAAAGAACTTCTTGTTACCTCTTTTTCATTCTTATTTAGGCAACAACCACACAAGAAGGGTTTCTTGTGAAAAGATGGATGTTATTCCTTTACCTTATGCGTCCCCTTAAAAAATAGAAGGGTGAGAATTTCCTACAACAGCCAATGCTACAATTCTCACTGGCGTCTGAGATGAAAATAAATATATTCAAGAACCTGCCTTATTTTGTTATGTTGTTTTCTTCTTTTTATAGCACACGAGCCCTTAAAGGATTTCCTTAAGAGTGCTTTTCCAATATATATATATCCATCTTTCAGCAAAATT
>KZ652876.1:25298-38427 GCA_001010745.2 Gerris buenoi
AAAAAATTTTTTTTTTTTTTTTTTTTTTTTTTTTTTTTTTTTTTTTTTTTTTTTTTTTTTTTTTTTTTTTTAGATTTTTCTTAGTTGATTTTCTGGAGGGCAAAAAAATAAAAGTTGGATATAATTAAATAAAAAAATTCTGATGGAGAAAAGAGTTTAAAAGAATAATTTAAATTTAATAGCAACTTTTGATTTTAATATAATAATAATTATTGTATTACAGGAAAATTATATTAAGAATCCTAAAGTTTAGAGCAGTTAAAAGTAAATTATTTGTTTTTCTAGAGTAAAATAAATTCTGTTCCTTTTTTCACCGAACCACTAAAATTAAAAAATAAAAGTTTATATCACCCCTATACTTTCTCTCTCTCTCTCTCTCTCTCTCTCTCTCTCTCTCTTTCTCTCTCTCTCTCTTTCTTTCTCTCTCTAGATTATATATATGTACAAATACATATATATATAATCAACAAAACAAACATTTTTTGATAATCGTAGTTATAATTTAAATAAAAATTTTAAGTCTCATCTGACGAAGTGTATGTAATTATGGGTTGAATAACGAAGAAAGACAAATTATATCTTGTAAATTCAAGAAGGCTGTATTGGTATAGAAGTTAAGGATAGTTTCATCGGGAGGTTTAGTCAGTTTAGGAGGATATAGCTTTTGCGAATGAAGTGTCTCCTTCAAAGTCCCACAGTTTGAGACAAGGTGGAAGTTAAGACCCTCTTCTCAGACTAATCCTTAAGCTTGAGCTTAAAATCAACTTCGACCCGAGGGGAAACGCTAACTCCCTCAAACTTGCAATATAATTGAAAAGCAGAACCTAAATACTGTATTTATAATGGTATTACTACGGAGGAAAACCTCTGTTTAAGAAACTTAAGAAACAAACTTATCTTCCACTTTATAAAGGCTTAGCTTGACCACTTGCTGATTTATTGAACAAGTTGTTTTGTAACACGTCGGCAAATGCTCGAGCAAGCCATCAGATTAAACACACGGGTTTGTAAACCCAGGCTGTATATTCTGTAAAGAAATTTGAGCTGTTTCCTAAAACGAGAGCCTAAGTCACTCCTAAAGCTTAGACTAGACTATGACTTATTACACAAGTTGAATTGAACCACCAAACTCAACAGAAATACTCTCGTGAGAACATGACAACGAATTACATTAGATCTATTATAATAATAATGTATGTGTGTGAACACACAATAAATCAGCTACTTAATATTATGGACTGTAACGACAGATTTTGTAAAAGATGAAATGTAGCATGAAGTACATTTGCATAAGGGGTTACCATAACTGCGTGGGCGAAGTTAAAGAGTTCCGATGCCAATGGTCAAATCCTACAAAGAAAGGTCTCTGTAAAGGTATGCAGTAGAGTTAGTTGGGTAACTGGTCAGAGGTCTTTTAAAGATGCGATGTCCTCTTCTGTCAGTGGCGAGTAGATAGTAGGACTGTGTATGAGGGCTTCGTAGTTAGATCGCAATAGATCGCACGACGAATTTCTAGGAAGGAAATAAAGGAATGATTATTTAAGAATAAACAATTACTAATAATGAAATTGAATCTTAAGGGGGAGACTAGAATCAAGAAGATGGCAACCATCTAAGTGGTCATAGTCCGGGGTTAGAGTGTTCACATCAATCACCCATATTAAACGTTTGTGTATTGAAAGAGTAGGGATGGAAAACTCTCATACAAATATAACATAATATAACAGTTTAAGGGGAATGTCTATGGATACATAATAGGATAAATCTGAAATTAGTCTGAGGGTTTGGTTTTGAACGTCTCTATTATAAAAATATTAATAAATTTAGCACATAGCTTCCTCGCGTACAATTATTGTAGACAAATGGTCAGATGAGGAATTGAAAGAATGGATCGGTTTCCCCGAAATTCCTAGAAGGGTCACATTTATTCTATTTATAATGAAATGTGCGTAGACTGTATTCCCAGAATGAATACATGGGGACATCTGTTGTCAACTTCTAACACACCATATTTCAAAAATTTCTCATCTCTTAAATAATATTGTATGAGTACTTTATGGGTACAATACATAGGTATGTATTATAGACAAATAAATTAATGTGTCATAAACAGTGGGCTAATTAGGACCTACCAAAATTGTATTAAGATCAGACTAGTAGTTTTAAGTTATCGTTGATGAAAAAAAAAAAAAAAATGTTAATGGACAGAAGAATTGACTAAAAAACAAGTTTAATGAATAAACATGTTTCCTGAAGAGTGTAAAACGGATTTCTGTCTAACAATTTTTGTATCCGGATACATAATAAACCGTTCTTGACCTCCATAACACAATGTTGATCACAATGTTCTTTTGGTACCTTAGGTAATTTGGTAAGCTCACAAATGAGAAATCCCTCCAGAAATAGTCTGTCAATAAGTTAAGCATAATATAGCTTCCACTCCTTCTAAAACGTAGGTACATACATGATGATCGACCGACAGACAGACATGGAACAAATAATTATGACCTCTGATATCTGAAACGGAATACTGCTTTTGTTTACTGTCGGAAATTTGTTTTTTTAAATGACAGACATAAGTTTTCATAATGATTAAATTGCTTCCGTTACTTCCAGTAAGCTACGAAGAAAAACAGTTGTTAGTTATAAACTTATGATATTTTAATAAGACAATAATAAGAAATAAGGATATATTAAAAAATTTAATTTTCAGACTTACATTACTTAATACGTTTCCATGAGTTTTTAAACCAATTTGGTATTCAAAACGCCATAGGAACGGCGATTTCAAAACGTATTGATTTCAAGGTCACAATAGCTAGTTGTATTGAAACAGTTTAAAAAAAAAAAAATATGACAACAGGTATTGAATTGATAACATGATTGAGTCATGCCTATTAGTTGAGATATAGATATCCTGATTAACAACAAATAGTCTGAGAGTTTATAGTGTTCAAAATTATTGTGAAAACTCCTCATTGAAACACTTTTGGTTCGAAACCGAATCAGTTTTTAGAACGGGTTTACAAATTCATGGAAACGTAGCTACTTTTACTACGTATGCATTAATTTCACTGGGGTTTTGTTTACAGTCAAAGCAATATGTAGATGATCATTTACCCAACCTATTCCAAATATTGAACAAAAATGGAGCTTCTGAATATATTTAAGGGTTATTTTTTTATGATAATTGTTCTTAACACAAAACAAATGACGTAGATATACATCCGATTTCAAATAATGTTTAATGTATAAGTTTAAAATTCAGAATGTATTACATATATTATATTTTAAGAATAAGTATCACATATCTTTGCATAAATATAACACTGTACGATATTATTCTAAATTGTACACTATTTTAAAACATGTTTCTAAATAGTTAGCATTGTTAAAAATGTTAAAGTAAAAGAAAATACTCTGTATAAAACTTTAAAAAATATTTAATTTTAAAAAACAAAATGAAACAAGGACACGTTTTATACAAATATTTATCTTTAATAAAAATCTGTTAAAATGTAATTTTCTCTCTTCCCACTCACGTAAATTTCACAGATTCCTCGCAACTAAGGACAAAAAAAGATGGAGTAAATGGAGATAATATAAAAATGTTATAATAATGATTATAATCGCTCTTATGACGACTCTGTTATATTTCGTGACGTTAAACTAAAAAATATGTCTTGAAAAAAGTAATATAAATATTTTTTTTTAAAGCTCTCTCTTTTGCCAAAGAAAAGTTGTTTTTTAGGGGATTTTAGGAAACTAATAAAAAACTGAAAAAAAAAAAAGCAGAGTAAATTGTTAATTTATGTATTAGTTTACTTTATTATGTATTAGTTTATTTGATTAGTTTTTATGTATTTATGTATATGTTTGCTTCCAAGCTTACCAAAGGTAATGGAAGCTATGTAATCGTTCTGAAGAACGAAAAAATTTTAGGTCTCCGATTTCAAAAATTTCACGACAGAAATCCGTTTCAGACATCAGGGATCATTTTTGATTCCGTGTCTGTCTGTCGGTCGGTCTGACGGTCGGACTGTCGTTCGAACCACCATATCTTAAAAACTATACGTCCAATTTTAATGTAATTTGCGTGATAGGTCACAATTAGCCCATTGTTGGTCCCATATAAGTTTCAACCTTCTGCGATTTGTTTCTCTTCTACATCCGCACAAACATACATTTATTTACACCTATAGCTTTAAAAGTGTCTATCGGATTTGAATGAAATTTTTATAGTTTATCGAAAGTAACTCACAAATAGCCCACGATTAATTAGAACCCTTAAGCGCTCTTTAACTTTTGCTAAATTGATACTTTAATTCGTGTAAAAAATCAAAACAATTTTGACAGATTCATTTTTCATCTTAGTATCGGGGAAAAGTTTTGATCTGATCGGTTTATTTATATTAGGAGAAAATCTTGGTTAATTCTTGGTAAATTTGTTTAATTTTAATAAGCATTAAACCAAAGTTAATCTTTAGTAAGAATTGGTTAAAGCATTTACTTTAATAAAGAGACATATTTTAATGAATATTTTTTCGTGGTTTTTAAACTCAATATACATGAAAAATATATGAGAACACTGTGACACAAAATCACTTTAATCAAATTCTTCTGGAAAATATATTACATTAATGTAATGTATCAAAATACTTTAAGAAAACTTTTACATTCTCGTCAATCTTTTGAAATTCCATCTTTAAAAAAAACACATTTTTTGTTGTTTTAAAAAACAAAAATTGTTTTTATAATATTAAAATCTGGTATGAAGCATAATGAAAATATCTTTAACTCGTCAGAAACATTTTTTTTTTTTTTTTATCAAATAAAATTATTAAAATGCCGACTAGAGTTTCTTTGAAATACAATTTAGATTTATATTTAAAATTTATATTTATTTTAACATTAATAACACATTTTATTTTAAATATTAATTTAAAGTGCAATAATTTGAGTTTAAAAGATAACAGTATAATGGATGAATATTTTTCTTCCAATCGCGTGGTTGTGTTATATAATGGAATTATTTATGGATGAAATATAATCATACTTAAACCATTGTTTAAGTAGTCTAAGTTTCCCCAACGATGCGGCTTAACATATTTTCTATTCATACTATATATATATATTTTGAAATTATGGTTTGTATAAATAACTAGGGCTTCGGATATGAGAGGTTGAGCTGTCCTATCAATACAGTTAAGCAGCATCTGTGCAGTCACCATTTGGATAGGGTGACCTGACCACAGATCTAGGTACAATTTCTAACACAATAACTCAGTTTTAACGTTATCCTAGACGCGACTCCAGCGATGGTCGCCCAGTGACTATATTTACGGGTTTTCTATGTTTATATAATTAATTTAAAAAAAAGATACTCTGCCAATTACTATATGGCACATAGCTTCCTCGCGTCCTATTCCGTAAAATTTATTGATTTTATACATTCAACTGTTTTCAATTTATACAATTACTTAATTAATTGAATTGAAAAACTATTTTCAATTCATTTACGTTTACTATTTTCAAATTTATTTCATTTGTCCCACGTTTTTTTTTGTTTTTTTTTATATTTCAAAATTATTTTGATTTTTCATGTATTAAAGTATCAATTTTGCAAAATTAAAAGAGGGTAGACGGTTGAAATTAATCTGGGGTTACTTTTGATGAACTATCAAAATTTCATAAAAATTAGATAAGCACTTTTGAAGATATAGATGCGTTAATAAATGCTTGTGCGCATATGGGGAAGAAAAACTAATGGATGCATAAAGTTGAAACTTAGATAATATGGGACCAACAATGGGGTAATTATATGACCTACCATCTAAATTTCAATCAAATCGGGCGAGACGTTCCTTGGTGCCTGAAATGGATTTCTGTCTTGGAATTTTTGAAATACAGACCTAAAATCTTTTCGTTCTTCAGAACGATCTCATGGCTTCCGTTAGCGAAGGTAACTGAAGCTATGTGATCGTTCTGATAATAATTATAACAATGATCTATAAAGTAAGGAATATATATTATTAATTTTATTTTGCTTCCGACCTTTCCGAAGGTAACAGGAGCTATTTGATCGATCTCAACAAAACATTTTTTAATCTTCTATTTTAAAAATCCCAAGACATAAATCCGATCCAGACACTAGGGAAAATGTTCGATCCCGTTCCTGTCTGTCGCTCAATATTTTTGCAAACCAACAAATTTTGTTGCTTGGAATTTTAATGAAATGTGAACGGCAAGTCATAATTAGCCCGTTATTAGACTCATATATCAATAGTGCGACATGTCCGTTTAGTTTTTCAACTGGCATAGAACACGTCACTCTACATGCAAGAATTATAATTTACTTCAGTATTTTGCTTAGCTAACTGAAAGGTGTTCACAGAGAGATTGATGGGTATTATTGAACAAAGGTTAATATCATCCAACTTTGTTTAAAGTATGAAAACGTTCTCTTTAAAAGTCATCATATAAACGATAAGGGATGGCTGACTCATAGTATCGTTTAAAGTTTCACATTGGAGCGTTTTAATATCTCGTTAGAGCCAACAAACACTGACGACATGTAAGGGTAAGTTATTAAAGCTTGTAGTATCAGCTACATATTGAACGCCTTGGGACTAAATTAAGTGACATTGGCCTTGTCACTCTATCATTTCTAATTGTAACAGTCTAGAGTCTAGAGGTAGAACTTCAATATTGATACTAAGTAAGAAAATACATTAGAGTTTTCTAACTACAAATCTAGTAGCTTATCAATCAAACAATTATTATTGGAACGAGGTTCTATATTGCACGTTACAGCGCAGCGTCTGGAGACCAGGAGTGAATTCGAAAAAACGAACGTCACAAAACCTACCGAAATCTACCGAAGATGATAACTTGAGTAAAAAATGGCCGATGTAGTTTAAATTTTCTACACGTGTTCATTTTACCATTTTCCAGGACATTTTCGTTGGAAAACGTTATCCAACGAAGCGTTCATGCGCAACGCTTACGTAAACGTAATCCTTCAAATGTAATATTGGAATTGTAAGACAGGGAAAAATTCTAATTTCATCAATTCAATGAGACAAACAACTTTTATAAATAAATTATTTTTTTTTTTAGTAAAACCAACACCGACACCGAAGTGATAGAGATAGAGGTAGCTAAATTTATTAAAGAGGAACTAAACGTTTACAATAGAGAAAACAACGTTTTTACTGATATCTTACGTTGTAACTATTTTTAATAAAACTTCATACACATCCTAAAGTACAATTGATACAGGCAAGTCACATTTTGATTAGAAACAACCAGAAGTTTTTGCGATGTAAAGTGATATATTTTATAATATTTTAAACTTAGACCAGAATATGCACCCACTTAGACTATGCAACCCCTACAACCACCCTCTTAACTATAAATTCATCAGGATCAACTTTTTTCTCAATATTCAATACATATTCATTACAAGGCGATCGCTTCAATGATAAGTAAGTAATAGTAAGTTAAGTACTAATAAGTACTAATAGTAAGTTACTTTTAATTTTGTCATTTTTTAACTCCGCCATGTAATAATCCAATTAAAGCTTCCAATTAACTCTAAATACAGCATTCATCGGAAAGAACATTGCAACGTAACCTAAATTGTAATAAACATTGGCATGTGATCACTTTAAATTTTCGATTAAATTAATTTGATAAAGTCGATTTAAGTGATATTAATAAATGAATATCTTCCAGGAATTATAAAGGAAAATACAGCACTTAATTTGTTTTAACTATAAAGCTGTATCAATATAATTATAAATGATTTGTTCTGTTATGATATTTTATACTAAAATAAATTTGAATAAAATTACTCTCACCTCTTAAAGAATCTGTGATATTATATTCTGCAACATACCTGAAACAAGAAAGTAAAATTATTAATTATATTGGAAAAATAAAAAACAATCTGTCTTGATTAGGCATTTACATATTTGTAATTTTAGGAAAAAAGTAAGTGCCAACTTTCTACAAAGATCTGGCAACAGAAGAAGTAGCGTGAAAATTACAATGATTGAGAGAGTACTATCGTAGGGTATTTGGAAAGCCTGTGTTACACATTATAAAGATTTAACAATGGTATCATTATCTTTTATCATTTAAATCTAGGTGTGTGATGTAGTTATCTTCTTGCAATATTGAGCTGAGCGTGTATTTTAATCTTAAATGTAAACAAACCACTTAATGAATTTTTAAAAAGAAAAACAAACACATACATTTTGTTCTGAATAAACTTATATTAAAAAGCTGATAGCTAACTAGAAACAATTTTATTTATAAACAGCTGATCGGAAATATTAAAAACAGATGATCGAATATATTAAACAGCTGATTGTTAACAATAAACATTTGTATTTCTAAACAGCTGAAATTAGATAAAAAATGCAATATTTCTAATTTTTAATTAAAAAGCATTCTTTCCTGTTTTTCTATTTTACCCCCCTATTAAATGAAAATTTGACAAAAGTGAACATAACTACAATAACTGTACTATTTAAGGACTTTCCAACAACATGCATCATGAAGGGCATATACAATTTTAACTTTTGTACCCCGTACCCCTGCGTACCAATTTGGACCATTTCACATTTATATCTTTCTGTGGTTGGTTACTATGACCGTGCCAAATTTTGAGCGGATCGGTCAGCCGTTCAGGAAGAGTATTTGGCCAACCAAATGCAAAGTGCAGAATAAGAGCTTCGCTTCGCTTAGCTCAATAAAAAAAAAAAACTAGCAGAAATTCTGTGCTAAATGGTTCCGGAGGTATCGCAATGTCAAATGTTGCATAAAAAGAGCCGCCAAATTGATTCAAGATGGCGAATCGCAAAAAAGATTTTTTAGTGAGCACCTAGATGCTCGGACGAATCTATCTGTCTACAAAATTTTACAAATGATATGAAAGTCAGATAGTGATATTGCAATATAGTTGATTATCATATTATTTTAGAGATAAAATAACAAAGGCAATACCTTTGTTCAGTTAACTTCAAAGGGACCAATTAATACTAATGGTCACGCTGAGGCGAGTAAACATTGAGTTAATTGTTTTGCTAACAATCAAAAATTGAATAAGCCATTAAATCAATTAACATGAATGTCGTACACCCGACGAAAATCTAATATTCAGTAAATGCTAAATTATGAAGAGCTTTCAAATAGATCGCTATTCGAACAGAAATCGGATTGTGTGTAGGGGATGAAATATAAACTACCAAGTTAAGCAATTAATCCCTAGCTTAATAAACTAATATTTTTTTATTTTCAAAATGGTTTGGCATAATATAAATAACTATAATCATATATAATAAAGCCATATCATAGGTTATTGTAGTGTTTGCTCATCGTTAGTATAGTTTTAAAGGTTTAAAAGAGGGTTTAAATCTTTGAAAATGGTGTGAGTAAATTTTGGCGGTATAAAACATTAATTAAATTTAAATTTAACGATCAAATTATTTTTAGTAAAGATATAATAAAATCTCAATTAGTTAGTGCTTTGGCTTCTATATGCATCTATGATAATGGATTTTTAATTTTAAATAACCTAGTGTCTAGGTAATATTATGGGATTCCGTTATTTACATAACGTTTATCCTAGTTAAATTACCTTTTAATTAAGTTTTGACATAAAATTATCTAAAGATAATTAATTAAAACATGTAAATAATTTTCATAGCTTTAGTACTTTTTCATAATGGGATTTTTGGATCTATCATTTTGATTTCGCGGTACTTACTTATATAAAAAAGAGATCAAACTGATTATACGCCAGCATAATTACTGATTTCAAATAGCGTTTAATTATATATATTCACACATATAATATATAAATTTATATTTGTTTTGTGTTATTTAACTGTGGGTCCTTCCTATTAACAATTTCTAGAGACACGGAATCATAACGATACGGATTTACTACACTAATCCTCAAAATTCATACAATATTGAAACACGCGCAGAAATAACCTCATATTATGAAACTGGCCATAATTACCACAAGGCAGTGTTTAAGACCTCTTTCTCTATATTGCGTGAGCTGGCTTTATACAGAAAACCCCGACAACGTGTTTTAGCTATGCGTACACCCATAAATAATTGCCTACCGTTAACAAAGGCCTTTATAAAGGGCAGATGTTAACAGGCAGTGATTAGCTTTATGAACTATGTTAATTGCAGCAAAATAACTATGCGAACTATTGCTAAAGCCAACTAGTAGGAAACAAAGTTAAAGTTAGTCACTCACCATGAAATTGTAGATAGAAAATATCAAATAAACATGATAACATGATACAAATGCTCATGTACATACAACATATTAAAAAAACATGATAAACATGAATATGATAACATGAAAAATGCAGAAAAGATATAATAAATACCAACTAAAAGTACATCATAGATAAGTATATGTTATAATGCACAATATTAATAAAAATTTTACAACGAACATTTTCAATTGCGAACGAGTAGACCTTCATAAATATATAAACCTCATATATAAAACCATTTCACATACCCATTTATAAACCCTCATATATGCTCTATATTTCATTAAAACCAGAACATGTTGTTCTGCCAAATTTTAGAGTTATTAATGATTTTGAAGTGGGTCAAATAAAGATTAAAAGATTTGTTCGCTGGAAGAATAGTAAAATCTATAATTAAAGTGTGTAAAAAGACAAATAGCGGTGATGGTTTAATTAAAACACATTGAGTGAAGATCACCAGGTGTCACGAGATCATCACGAGAGGTGTCTTAACAGTGAGGTGTATTAATGAAAGCACTCGAATCAACGCCATTAATAAGTGCGTC
The DNA here is from genome assembly GCA_001010745.2 of Gerris buenoi. Classification (NCBI taxonomy): domain Eukaryota; kingdom Metazoa; phylum Arthropoda; class Insecta; order Hemiptera; family Gerridae; genus Gerris; species Gerris buenoi. The sequence goes on from KZ652876.1 coordinate 36,151, forward strand.
TAATAGACGCGTATATTGTCCACTTAAATTAAACTGCGAATTAATTATCACAAGAGCAGAAAAATTAATTTTAAATCAATTAGTCTACAAGAATGCACCAAATCCTATAAAGCTATAGTCACTGGTGATTTGAAGTGTAAAAACAAATAATATATTTAAAATTTAATAAAAATAAAGAAGAACTTAAGAGCTGCAACACTAAATTTCCACTACCAATCACTTNTATATTAAATATATATTATATTAAAAAATAAGTTTCTCTGATACTGTACGTGGACGATTTTATTTCCTATTAAAACCTAAGGAAATAAGGCAAAACCTTGTGACACCCAGTAGAACATAATCAATTTTTTAATGGTATAACAACAAATATATTTATTAGTTTTAACTGTAAATTTATTTATTTATTTTTGTTATTTACATTTTATCTTTTAGCGAATTTTCGAAGAAAATTAAGCTATAGGAATGGCTTCTTTTTTCCAGAAAAATTCAACAAAAATTTTTCCATGGAAATCCGTTTTAGGCCATTTTGACTCGATTCCTAAATTTTAACACTTTTTTTATGTATGTATGTATATATGTATGTATGTATGTATGTATGTATGTATGTATGTATGTATGTATGTATGCATGTATCTATGTATGTAAGTATATATGTGTCACTCCAGACGATATCTCCCGTTAGGATGCACTTAAAAATTTCAAACAAATTTTAAAATGTCAATAATATTGTACACACATTTTAATAAATTTTTTTTTATCTTTAAACGATAAGTACTTAGGAATTCGTAATAATAAAGCTAGTGTAAACATTTAGAGATGACTGGTTTAGTGGTTCTTGAGATTTAACACACTCACAAACGTTTCCTCTTTATATATAATATAGAGGTAGATATATATTATAGGAAGGGTACTTTTTTACTTTAGCGTCCCTCTATATCAAAGGACATAATTTGACAATGGAACATATACAGCGTACCATATATATTCTTAGTCTAAATTAATATTAAGAGGAAGAGATATTTATTCCAATGTACCTTGGGACAAAGGAATATAACACTTGTGTATATAATTGTATTCATATCCCTTTGTCTAAATCAACTATTAAGATAACGGAATATTAAATAAAAACAAATTCTCCAGGAGTCTCAATGTATTGGGGAGACTAACACACAAACCTAAGACTATTGTAAGGCCGACTATTGTTTAAAACCAAGGGGGGTGCTAAAGTAAAAAAGTGCCGATAGAAGGATAATAAATGTTATATGAGTTTATTGCTAAAACGCTTTAATTTGTTATTTTGGAATTCAGAAACATCAACGTTATTTCCTGTTCTTGACATCTCTTCTGTTATCTGTAAGAGAGCTAAGGACCTTTAAGAATTCTTTTCGTTTTACGTTTTCATCATTACATCCTACTATGTCGCCCGTTCCATGGTATTGTAGTCTCCCGATTCATCTTGTTCTTTGGAGGTTTCCTCTTTAACGTTTTTCACTCCATTGAATCCTTTTCTTAGGGTATGTCCAACCCAGCCCCATTTCCTTTCCTTTAATTGTAGTTCACTGGACTTAGACTCAGCTCTATTCCACAGGTCTTTATTTTATTTATTTATTTTTTATTTTTCTCAATTCCTGCAAAGATTCCCTTATTTATTTATTTTTTTTCAAGTAGCGATTAATAGAGACTTGTAGCTGCTATTCTATCATTAAAAACCACTCTTTATCTTACACGAATCAATATAAAATCAGATAAACAAGGAAAAAAATGTTGGCACTTAAAAAGACATTATTATTTCTACGTTTAAATAAAAGAGAGATAATATGGATATACCCCAAAAAAATGCGTAAAACTATATACTTGAGAAAAAATTGAAAAACATAAAGATAGTACATACATTGACTAATAGAACGTCATGTTATTTTTAAATTAAAATAAATAAAAGGTATCGTTTGGAGATAAGAAATAGAAAGAATAGTGCAAAAGCAGAGATAAGAATATATAAAAACTATGTCACTCAAGTAAGATTTGAACCAACATCTTAATTATAATATTAAGCTCTTAATTATATTAAAAAATAAGTTTCTCTGCTACTGTGAGTGGATGATTTAATTTCTTATTATAACTTTCAATTAGTAAACCTAAGGAAATAAGACAAAACCTTGTGACACCCACTATATCATAATCAATTTTTTAATGGTATAACAACAAATATATTAATTATTTTTAACTGTTAATTTATTTATTTATTTGTTATTTAAATTTCATCTTTTTATAGTA
>KZ652876.1:40922-55300 GCA_001010745.2 Gerris buenoi
AAATTGGCGGCTATTTTACCCCTAAAAGAATTCAATAAGCGCATACCGAAGATAGTAAAGAATAATAATAATATATGCACATCTTGATTTTTAAAAGTTAACAATAGATGTTTTTGTTTAAAAAAAATATATAAATATAATTAATTTTTATGACCGAAGAAACCCTTTTAGTAACTTGCTGGCAAGTACTTGACGGGATTTTTTTTTTTTACTTATACTTAAATAATTTTATGCTTTGAAAAGCCATTGTTGTCTAATTTGTTTAATTGTTCCCCCGTTTTTTTAATTTGTCAAAATTGTTTTGATTTTTTACATAAATTGAAGTATCAATTTGGCAAACGTTAAAGGGCGATTGTAATTGATATTGGGCTATCTGCGGCTAAAGCCTAATAAAGGTTTCATGTAAAATCAGGTCAGATAAGGCTCAGATAAGTACTTTTGAAGCTATAGGTGCAAATAAATGTATGTTTTTGCGTATGTGGAAAAGACACAAATGGGCGCAAAAATTTGAAATTTATATGGGACAATGAGCTAATTATGACCTAGCATACAAATTTCATTAAAATCAAATTAATTTTTTAGATATGTTGGTTCGCAAAAACTGAGTGATAGACCGACAGACTGGCAAGCCGACAAGACAGACAGATTGATAGACAGTTACGGAACAAAAAATGTTCCCCGGCGTCTGAAACGGATTCATGTCATGGAATTTTTGAAATCGGAGATACAAAATATGTTTATTCTTCAGAATGATCATATTCGGTAAGCTCGGAAGCAAAATTTATTTAACTAATCGAAAAAAATAAAATAAATAAATAAAAGATCGTATACCATTGCTTGCTTTATAAATATACCACACATTCATTGTTCAAATACTTGTATATAATAATCAGAAGAATAAAAATTCCAATAACTTCATTGTTTGTTTAAATAAATAGAGACAATTGAAATGCATTTATCAACACAATTACAATGAATTAATACCTGATAAAATATTCACATTATATTTTATATGAATCTGCATGTTTTACACAAATTTATTGTTAAATTTGACGTGTAATGTTATATTTAATAATAAATATATTAATTATTCAATATACTGTCTTTTAAAATACTTATTAACTTCAAAAATAAATTAATTTAATGTATTATAATACAGTAATTGAGTAAAAAAAGCACAGAATATTATTAATGTGATAAAATGACATCACATTTTTGTCATTTTTGAAGCTTTAACAAATTTACGCCGAATTATTTATGTGGAAATACCTTGATTTCCATATTTTTCACACATAAAAAAAACTTTAACAGGCTTGAATTTTTAGCATTGTATGAATTATTTACAATTTACAATAAAAACATTCATTTTATCTGGCTAAAAAAAGAGAGAATAATATTTACTGTGACGTTTATTGTCATTAATTTTCATAAACAAAACTTGAGCCCAGAGATACATTTATTTTTATTTTTGACATTCAGCGTAGTGAATAAGAGGAATGAAGAGGAGGCCAACATACATTCAAAATTAAATTATTCTTGATGTAAATAATCTGGAACAATTGTTTCAATGTAATTGTTGCTTTGATATTACTAGAAGGTGATATTACTCCTAAATCAATAGTTAGTATTTTTGGCTACTTTATGAACTATTTGTTGTTTGTAACAGAATTCTCTGGTTAAATATAATTATAATGTAGCAGATATAATAGGAGAACATTTTGTTCCCTTGCTTTATTTGCCAAGTTAGCCATTGTGCCAAATTTCAAGTCCTGTTTTTTTTTTTTTTTTGAAAGACAAAGGAACATAACTAAATCAATAGATTACCACTTAAGCTAAAACGTATGTTAGAAAATTGTTTTATTGGGTTCAATTAGGCCCGTTTGTTGCAGATATTAAGCCCAATTTATAATCCCTTTTTGGGCTGTTACAGCACAGATTATTTATAATAATAATTTAATAATAATAATATAATAAATAATAAAATAATAATACATATTATTATTAATCCTAGGGCTAGTGTATATTTATATCCTTTCTTGGGCTATTACGGGACAGATGATTTCATTATTATTTAGCCTTGGTCCAATCCCTAGATTCAGATGCCATTGATTCAGAAAGCGGCATTGATTCACACTGAGAAGATGTGCCAAGTGGAATTTGCATAACAAATAGTGCTTGATTAATTAGAAGGGAAAATAATTAAAAAAAAATATATTTATTTAGATGAATAAAGTCATTTGGGGATTAATTAATTGGGTTAATGTATATATGTTGTGTATTCCTAAACCTAGGCCTAGTGTTATAATCCATCCTTGGGCTGTTACGGCCCAGAAAATTGAATTATTATTAAACTTAAGCCCAATGTATAATCCCTCCTTGGGCTGTGACGGCACAGATGATTTCGTTGTTATTAAACCTAGGCCAAGTGTATAATCCCTCTTTGGGCTTTTACGGCACAGATGATGTCATTATTAAACCTAGTTATCATCCCCAGATTCGGATACCAAACTGAGACATTGATTCACACTGATGACTTATCGAGCAGATATATCGAGTGAAATGGTGTAATAATATTAACTATATTTGTAATTGTTGTAGATGTTTCTTTTATGTTCCGATCAAAACATGATTATTAAAGGAAGGGGTAATACGAGGTCCAAGGACCTTTACTCATCATCACGATATGATCATTGATCATCAGTGTAAAACGTAAAACATATCTCTCCTATCTGGGATTCGAATTTGAACTCACCAGATTTGTCAGTGTTTAGACCTAGATTTCAGGCTTGTTGTGACCATGCTATCCTCTCTTAGTTAATTATAACTATTAGCAGATTGCTTTTATAAACATATGTTAACATCTACATTTTTATAATAAAAAAATGGATTTAAGTAATGCAATTACAATTATTAGGTTGATGGTTTATTTGCACACGTGCTTCTCTTATTCGAAAACCAGGTGCTGGTGAAATCCAATAAAATCCGGTGTGCATAAAAGAACACCTGGTTCCCCTCCACAGCTCTTTGTAGTTTAAGCCTGTCTTAATTAAATTCGTTCTGGAGGTGATAAAATCACTCTCAAGCAGACCATGTATTCTTTTAACTGTATTTAGTTATAAGGGTATTTAAAAATGAGCAGTAAAATATACCCTTCGAGTTTTTACCGAACAATATAGTTAAATTAAAAGTCTGTTAATTAGTGCGGCATATCCTATTTCGTATAATTTAATGATTTCAACAGTCAAATTTATTATTTTTAAGTAGGTCAATTAGGGTATATGTAGTAAGAGTTAACAACTTATTGTGGGTAGAAATTGGCTATATTTCGAAATACAGCCAATTTCTACCCACAATGAGTTGTTAACTCTTACTACATATACCCTAATTGACCTACTTAAAAATAAGAATTTAATAAATAGGGACATCTAATATCTACTTACGAGTCAAATTTATTATATTTCCCACAATTTTTGTCAATCTTTCAAAATTGTTTTGATATTTTTATGAATTAAAATATCAATTCAACAAATTTTAAAGAGCGCAGATGTTTGAAATGAATCTAGGGCTATCTTCAATCTACTTCGACAAACTATTCAACTTCGACAACTACGTCGACAAAATTCAATTCAATTTTCATAAAAAATCAGATGACTACTTTTGAAGATGTAAGTGAAAATAAATGAATGTGTGTAAGAGAAACAAATGTGTCATATAAGATTTAACCAGAAGGTTGAAACTTATATGGGATCAACATTGGGCTGATTATGACCTATCATCCACATTTCAATAAATTCGAAGAGTAGTTTTTAAGATATGTTGGTTCACAAAAATAGAGCGTCAGACAACATCCGGACAACCACCGATAGACAAACACGAATCTAAACATGACGGATTTCTGTCCTGGAATTTATGAAATTGGAGAAAAAAAAAAATTCGATCTTCAGAACGACCACATAGCTGCTGTTACCTTCGTATTATTATTCGTTACCTGCATTATTGCTTCTAAGCTTCTTCAAGCAATAATATTTTTTCTATAGTGTCTGACATTTTTATAAAAGAAAAACAAACATATAAACCGAACTAATATCTTATTAGAAAGAACTACATGATCGAAAATAATAAAAGTTCAATATAAGGGATATTTTGAACAAATAGCTATCCTCGCCTACAAACTCGAAAATTATAAGACATTCACCATTATTGAATTTGCTGAGGCCACTTGGTTTGGACATTATTGGAAGAAATGGGGTTGCTCAGGTCTAGTCTCTAAAATTCCTCTCTGGAGAATACTTGCCATAATTCCCAAGCCAATATTCACACCCTTATTGGTATTCTCCCAGAGGTTTGGGGGAACACGCACCAATAAACTTAGATATCTGAGAAATAAATTATTTTAAGGTTTTGGCAAATATAACGGCAATTTTCCAAGACTACAGAAGGGCAATAAACTTAATAGGAATAGCAGACCTAACCGTTTGGATCTAACAGAAAGCCAACCCAGTAATTGGAGTTAAACTATACAGAAAATGTGGGTTCAAAAAGTAATAATGTCTTACACTTCTAAATACAAAAAAATACTTTGCAGGCACTCCAAGCACGATCCAAGCACTCCGAGCACTCCCTATAACGATGTAACTTATAATTGGTTACAAGGATCATTAAGTAATAATCTTATGCATGAAGAACTTACGTACTTTCATCTTTTATACTTTTATATCTTCAATTATTATTGATATAATTCATAAAGATAGCAGATACTATCTTAAATAAAACTAACATTGGTTACAAGGAGCTTTGAGTAATGATTTTATTACCTATCCTGCATGCATGAAGAACTCTTACCTGCTATCTTTAATTACCAATACACTCATAATTTAAAAATACAGCAGATACTATCTTAAATATAACAAGGAGCATTGAGCAATCATATTACAGCCTATTCTACATTCACGAAGAACTTACCTGCTATCTTCAATTACTAATATACTCGTAATTAAAAAAGGCAGCAGGTACTATCTCAAATAAAATTGTACTTAACTTATAATTGGTTACAAGGTAGCTAAGCAATAAATTCACGAGTAACCTTATAACAAATAATCTCAACCTGTACCTCACTCTCAAAAATTTAACTTGATTTTGTGTATTTAAAACACAGATTATTGTGTACTGCAGTTTATGTGTTGTTGTAGATAGTTATATAGTATGTATTTAGAACACTAGATTATGGCATTCAGAACAGTGGCGTATCCAGCGGCTAGGTCTCTAGTTATCATCCCCAGATTCGGATACCAAACTGAGACATTGATTCACACTGAGAAGATGTGCCAAGTGGAATTTGCATAACAAATTGTGCTTGATTAATTAGAAGGGAAAATAATTTAAAAAAATATATATTTATTTAGATGAATAAAGTCATTTGGGGATTAATTAATTGGGTTAATGTATATATGTTGTGTATTCCTAAACCTAGGCCTAGTGTTACAATCCATCCTTGGGCTGTTACGGCCCAGAAAATTGAATTATTATTAAACTTAAGCCCAATGTATAATCCCTCCTTGGGCTGTGACGGCACAGATGATTTCGTTGTTATTAAACCTAGGCCAAATGTNTTTTTTTTTTTTTTTTTTTTTTTTTTTTTGGTTTGTTTTTGGAGAGAGAGAAGTTATGAAATTTTTACACTTTCTTCTACCATTCTTCTATTTATGATATTTTCACCTAATCAAAGTTATTTTATAGTAGATTTTACGATTTATACGAATTTATATTTTGACATTTCTGTTGGAGCAAGCTTATTTCGTTGTTTGTCTTGGTTTTATCCAACACTTCTCTTTGTGTTGGAAGAAGACCAAAACTCCACCTCACTTACTAAGTTGTTTGCACTGTACTGGAACGTATGACATGGAATACTTTTGGTCTACCAAGAGTGCCTGGAGTCACTGGAGAGAAGTAAAAGAAACTTTTTCTGAAGCAGCTGAAAAGTTTCTGAGTGTCTATAGCACTACTCTGCCTGGGGGTATACGGAGTTGGAAAAGATGTCTTATTTCTACGGGGTTAGTTCGATGAACCCACGAATATGTTTTATAACTGAGTTCCACTCTCCTTAAAAGAATTTTTATTATTAGGTTACATCTACACCTTTATTCCTTTTTTATTAAGTTCATCTCAAAAACCATTTACAATCTTTTACTTAAAACAATGAAAAATGTAACCAAATTTTAAATTTTGCTCTATATTTTCACATGACAATGATAGCAACAAGTACATATTTATACAGGCGAACAGTAAATATCCCATCCCCTCAAGAGACATTGCTATACTACAACCCTAAACACTAAATATTCCTTTATCAGATAGTGTGGGATCAAGAGACACTGCTTTACTACAACCTTACACACTAAATCTTCCCTCATAAGATAGTATGTTGTGCCGTATAGCTGGACTAGCTCAACGTATAGTGTGGATGCACCATCAGTTATGGCTTATCCGGTGCTCGTATAAACGTATAGTATATAATAGGGATAGGGACCTTGATGGACACTAACCTCAGAAGCCAGATTAGTTTGATTATTTAAGATTAAAAATCCATCTCAGATAAATAAATTATTAGAACTCGAAACATCTTTAATCTGCTTCACATACATACTACATGCTTCATTCTAGGAATATATATTTTTGAAACATCTGATGAATTTTAATATTTGCTATTATAAACATACAGTCAGACATACAGTATGTCTTGTTGTTGCTTCAAGTAAACATCACGATGCTCCACACCCCTGAAGATGCTTCCAGTAGTGGAAGCGAAACGTCGAACTTCATCCCTTTCGAGACACGGATTCCACCGGAAAAAAGCTGTTTATTACGAGTCTACCCTCGGAAGCCTACGCACCAAGTTATTTGCTATTAGTTACAAACCACAACTCAGCCATATTTTTTGAGAGCCTTACTCTACTTAATATTTATTATTTATTATATTAGATGAAAGTTTCTCTCCACTTTTAGTTTCCTTTTGCCCCGATTAAAAAGATAATTTTATTTACTTCTTTTAGTATTATTAGATTACAAACTGAAAAGTTTCAAATGCAAAGATTGCTGTAACCGAAATGAAAAAAAATTAAATTTTTCTATCATGCGTTTTTCCCCAAAACTTTTGAGTTTTAAAAGTTTAAAAGTAATCATGTCTCAATGCCCTTGGAATCAAACTAGATATGTTTATTTTAAGACTGAGATCGTTTTAAGTGCATCCTTACATCGAAAAGGATATTGATTTTAGATCATTCATTGCTGCAAAATAATTATAGGAATCGGATTAAAAATTCCTTTAACCCTGTAACTGTACAGAACTGGAAGCTGCTCCATTTCCGCAACGATTTTTTAATTGAACACTTGTTCGCTCATCACGGCACTTAGTTAAACAAGCCATGCTTGGTAAGAATCTGATAAACTGGGAGACCACCATGTAGAGTCGCGTAGTTTACGAGTCGCAGCTTCTTTTAGTCGTAGATACTGGAGTCTTTTAGTCGTAGATACTGGAGTCTCTTAGTCGCTGAGTATCCTAGATTCGAGGATATTTGGTATTCCCATGTGAATAGAGCCTATAAAGGACCCCATACACGGGAAAAATGTTTACGAAAATATCATGTTTGCGCAAACATTTTGACCATGTATGGGGCTGTTTGATGTTGAAAATATCATGTGCGCAAAATGATGTTTGACGAGTATGGCCAAAATTTGCCCGACATCTGGTTTGCGCAAAATGTTTGATCGTGTATGGGGGCCTTAGACTTACTCTATCCCATTTAGTTATTGAGATACAATGAATTTTTTAAATACAGTTTCGTAATAAAACAAACATAAATCTCCCAAGAACTGTTGAGAAATGGTCATACGCTTACTCGATATTTTTTGTTACATTTATTTGACCCATAGAATTTACATTAAAATATTTTATCCTGTATAATTATTTAATTTATAATCATAATGCCACTACCAAATCTTAATTCTCCTAAGAGGTAAGGTAAACTTTAAGCAATTCCTTTTTATCGTAGATTTTCTAGAACTGGTTTCTTTACAAGATGAACTTACCTCAACTTAAAACTTTTGACCGCTATGAAACTCTAAATAAACTAGAGGTAGGTAGTTCAAAGTTTTGTAATAACCTAACCTTAGTCAAAACAGGTCAAATTAAGTGAATAAATCACCCAGTGTTAAACAATGCAGAACTATTCTAGCTTAAAACTACTTCAAGTAAACTCTAATTAGTTATTGTCTTTTGTACTTCGCAGTTAAGTTTAAAACTCGAAACTAATTAATTTCAATTAAGAAAAAAAAACCTGGCGTTTTCGTAGGTCGATTAGAATGCTTTCCCCTAAGGTGCTTTTGTTGTAATTTAGCTTCGTTAATGCCTTAACATCCTCAAAATATGCCGTGATTATTTAAAACAACTAAGGCCCGCTTCACATAAGTACGTGAGGCGATAATCGCCGGTTTCTGAACGATTAACTTACAATTATCAAGTGTAATAGTTGCATATTCATTTTTTACTCCAAGACCTTTAAATGGATGTATAACATTTCAAGATGACAAAAAAACTTTTTCTTATCGCCATCTCGGAAATATTAGTGTGAAAACTCCAAAAAGTCTACAGTTGTCTCTAATGCCGAGATGCACCTGTGTACCGAATTTCATGATTCTAGCTATAGATTTTATGAATAATTGAAACATACCAACTGACAGACAGACTGAGCCGAAACATAAGGTTTCTTTTCGTACATCGTACAGAAACCTAAAAGCAATATGGCTAACAGAAATTTCCATTAGATGTACCTTTACCATGAAAAACGATGGTAACAAAAAATGAGCATTACATCATTGTCTGAGTCAAAATAATCATTACTCTAATTTTCAGAATGACGGTTTTTCTTTGGATATTTTGGACATATTTGTTTTACAGGTTCAAAAGATATTAATCAGGCTATCCTTAGGTTAAAACTCAATAATACAGCTGCTGATAGGTCTTAGGCTCCAGACGGTGATTCTGACCCTAATTAACTCTACTTGAATCCATCCCTACTTTCATTATACTTGCGTGCAGTTAAATGATACGCAATTTAAGTAATTTCTTTTTAAGGCAATTTGTTTTGTCTGAAGAAATATTATTTTCTTCACNATGTATGTTTGTTGCTTAACTTTTGCAAACCAACATACCTTAAATAATAATGTCCGATGGTAGGCCATCATTATTTTTATATACAATATTATTATATAGCTGTGTTAATTTTTCAGGTATTTAGTTGGTCAGCTTTATTAAATTTTTCCATAATATTTACATAAGTCATTTCATTATTGAAAAGTACATAATAAGTTGAATTAGTGATAACAAATCTAGGGTCAATATCCTTATATAAACTGTGAAGACCGAATTTTTGTGCATAAAACCTCTTCAGTAGGTGTTCCGGTGGGTCAGGGCCATCCTAAGGGGGGACACCCGAGTCAAAGAGACACCTATTTTTTTTTGGCGTATTCACTCTCTTCTGATGCAACACCCGTTTTTGTTGTGCCTTTTTTTTGTTCGGGGTCATAAATAAAATACATTTATTTAAATATTTATAATAATAATTGTAGTATTTCATAAATAATAAAAAGGCATAAGGCAAAACAATTGCTGGCAATAAAATTTAAAGGCATTACAATTTGCGCTGAGTTTTCTACCGCCCAAAAGCAGTTTTACATTCGCTGTAATAGTAAATTTTGTATTTTGATTCCAAATCGTTCTGCAGAGCGAAACCTCTTTTGTGTCCGATTTCAAAAATTCCAAAGACATAAATCCGTTTTAGACATCAGGTTACATTTTTGGTAACATACAGTCAGACATACAGTATGTCTTGTTGTTGCTTCAAGTAANACCAACATACCTTAAATAATAATGTCCGATGGTAGGCCATCATTATTTTTATATACAATATTATTATATAGCTGTGTTAATTTTTCAGGTATTTAGTTGGTCAGCTTTATTAAATTTTTCCATAATATTTACATAAGTCATTTCATTATTGAAAAGTACATAATAAGTTGAATTAGTGATAACAAATCTAGGGTCAATATCCTTATATAAACTGTGAAGACCGAATTTTTGTGCATAAAACCTCTTCAGTAGGTGTTCCGGTGGGTCAGGGCCATCCTAAGGGGGGACACCCGAGTCAAAGAGACACCTATTTTTTTTTGGCGTATTCACTCTCTTCTGATGCAACACCCCCCCTCCCCCATGAGTGCCCATAAGAAGTTTTCCAGGGGGGGGGGGGAATGCCACCGGGGAGGGGTTGGGGTAGGTTTCTTGAAAGTTAAACACCTGACTTGACTACGGATGTATATATTTTTCCTCTTTTCCAGAGAGCTAGGGGGGGGGGGGGCTTGACCACTAGTTTTTGCTCCAAATACTATACGTTAGCTTGAGTTGATCTAAGAATATAAACTATATTTTTCCACAACTAACGAATAACTGTTGAGTTTCCAACAAAAAAAATATCAAATTGTTATTAATATTTTCTCACTTACAAAAAATCAATAAACTTCAAAGGCTATTTCATGATAAAACGTATTAATTATTGACATTAAAATTGCATAAATCAGATTTAATATCAATGATTAATTGAAATATAAGTAAGGCAATCAGAGGAAGAATGTTAAAGTGAATCGATTAGTAATGCGCACAAAGTGTAAGGACTAATAGCAAGCACACGATTTACAAACTGCCTGCTAAAACTAAGCAATTCAATTTACTAATTCAAACTCCATTCTAGTTCAGATTTATTGCATTCAATCAATAATGCACTCTCCATACACTTGACTATTCAACTATGCTTAAAGATTATTCCTATTGACTTCATCTAATACACGTTTAGACTAAAAGCTTTTACCACAGACTGATTTAACCCCGGGAGAAAACGAGATATAAAGGAATTACTAGACAAAGGTTTATTTTTTAATCTTTTTCACTTAAAAATTATTTTCAAATACTAGCAATACAATAGTATTGTACAATACTGAATGAGAGATTTTAGCTACTTTAACCTATTTTCGAATTAGTTATTTAAGTGGAACAACCCTGTTTTCTTTAAAAAATTAAAATCAGATAGACAATCGTTCGAGAATGATAACATAGTAGACAATCGTTCGAGGGAGATAACATAAAAGACAATCGCTCGAGGGAGATAACATAAAAGACAGTCGTTCGAGGGATATAACATAAAAGACAGTCGTTTGAGGGAGATAACATAAAAGACAATCGCTCGAGGGAGATAACATAAAAGACAGTCGTTCGAGGGATATAACATAAAAGACAGTCGTTCGAGGGATATAACATAAAAGACAGTCGTTCGAGGGAGATAACATAAAAGACAATCGTTCGAAGAAGATAAAATAAAATAACTTTTTCTCCAAAGATTTTATGGTGAATAGACACATCAATAATAAAGGTTTAAATGTATGTTTTCACGCATGTAGATCAGATACAGGCACGTCTTTAAATGTTTACTTCCCTTATAAAAAAACAGAATGGGAGTAACATTCTAAAGAAGTTTTACTGACTGCTCTTCTTTAGACTGTTATTCTCCCTATAATAATAAAATGTGATATTCATTTGTCCCAAAATCCATTGGACTAAAAATATCCCTTTATATTAACAGTCATATGGTCAAAGTAATTTATATTCTACAAAAAAGTAGGGGAGTAACAATCTATTATGACCTTCCATTCAACCTCTTTTAAACCTGGACGAGAAGTTTTAAGATGTGGAAGACCACAAATGTCCCCTGATTTGTGAAATGGATTTCCATCTTGGAATTTTTGAAATCGGAGACATAAGAAATGTTCGTTCTTCAGAACGGTCACATAGCTAGAAGCAATGGGCAGGCTTGGAAGCAAAAATGCAAATACTGGAGATAAATATGATTAAATATATAATTTAATTCAAAAATTGATGTAGGGATAATTTGTAAAAATCAATTTAAATAAAGGGAAACAAATTATGTATTATGTAATTATGTATGTTTCCGCATTATTATGTAAACATTTGAGCAATTTACTTCCTCCTGTGCTGAAGTCTATTTTTCTCTGTCTGTCTCCCGTTGTAAATATTAATTATAATTTTTATTGTTAACAGTTTCAAACTATGTGATTAATGATGTTTATACAAGTGATTGATATAATTATTTATTTATTTCTATAAGTGTAATATGGAAATTACAGTAATGCATAATCTTATATCAGACGCAGCGTCAGTTTTCCGTAACCACTTAAATATCTGGCACCAAGAGTCAAATAAAAGATGAGACACTGACCTTCTGCAATACACTGATTGAAATATAGAGTTACAAGTATACACTATACAGTCGAGAAAATAAAAGATATTTAAATCATGCACTATATAGATGATAAAAGAGGTTTAAAGATGTTTGCAATAATCGGATGAACTATGCAGTTATAAGAGGTAGCGGTAGCAATAAAGTAAAATTATATTAACTGCGATAATTACTATAGATTTTAAATTGCTAAAATTAATAATAATAAAAATAAATGGCAACATCAAGGCTGGTAGGGAAAGAAGTGCAATAAGAAAGCAGTAAATTGCACTAATTTTATTCCAAAAACTTATCCAATAAAATTATTTGCTGATGAAAAACTAGGATTTGTCTGGTGCAGAACTTTTAATTTTGTGAATGAACTTATGAACTTAAGATTTTCTTTTTTTTTCCATTAGATCTGGACACGAAAACATAAAAAAATAATTTGCCAATGAGTGCGGCCCATAACTCCCTTGTGTCATATATCATATACTTTATTCATTTATGATTTTACACAATATTATTGTCAAATTTATTTAAGTCTCCCCCCCCCCCCGTTTTATAAATCTACCAAAATTGTTTCGAACATTTACATAAATTAAAGTATCGATTCAATAATATTGAAAGAGCGTAGACAGTTGAAATTAACTGGTGATATCTGCGGTCTACTTGCGACAAACCATCCGAGTTTCATGAATAATCAGATGAGTAATTTTTTAAGATATATGGGTAAATAAATGTATGTTTATGCGCATGTAGAAGAGAAGCAATGGGCTAATTATAACCTAACAACAAAACATCATCCAATAGGACAATTATTGTTTTTAAGATATGTTGGTTCGCTAAAATTGAGCGACCGACAGATAGACAGACACGGAACCACAAATGTTTCCTGATATTTGAAGCGGATTTCTGTCTTGGAATTTTTGTAGTAGGCATAAAATCGTTCTTTAAAACGATCACATAGCTCGTCAACTTCGGTAAGCTCGAGAGCAAATATTATGTTTCTAAAATCGATGACCACACGTTTTTGATTTTGATTTTAACTAATCAATCCAGATATTTCGAGTGGTATAGTCGAGCAATTGACACTTCACCAGGAAGAAAATAAATTTTGATGTAAGCTTTATCAGTAGCAGTAACCCTAATGATCTTTACTTATTACAAATAAATATATTTTGTTAAAGAATATGTGAAAAGTTTGTGTTATAATCGGAAAACTACTCTTGTAGTATTCCGTATGAATGAACCTACAAAATTACTTCCAAGTTCTTACCTGAAAGTAATTTCCTGGGTTCATAAGGATTTAATTAAGGCTAGAAATGTTATTAGAACACGCTTTCCTAAATCTGTTTTTATTATGAATTTAAGCTAATTAGAACTTTTGATTAGCAAGCATTTGACCACATGCAGACTAATTTCACCTAGTTAATTAATAACAGCTTGAAACCCAGCTTCTTATACTAGATGTGTTTGAATTCGATAATAACACTTCTCCATAATATTTTAACTTCATTTATTTCGATTGTAAGACTACTATTTCGATGTTGCGGCAAGAAAGCATTTGCAATTGAATATCCCCGAAAAAAAAACCGAAATAATAATTCATAAGAAAATTTGACTTTTAAGATTTCAAGTTTTATAATAGTAAATTTACCCCTTAATTTATAATGCATTTTTAGAGCTTTATTTAACGCTATTATACATGTATAATAATTGTAAACGTAATAATTGTTGGCGACGTGAGTTCGAATCCCGGAGGGGTCAGACATGTTTCACACTGATGATCTCATCGAGTAGATGAGTAAAGTGGTCGGATAACCCCCCGTACTGTAATGACCTAATGAGCAGTCGAACGGGACTAAAAACCCAAAGAAAAAAAAAAAAAAAAAAATTGTTGGCGAGTTGACGGCTGAAAATATACTTAATCTGGAAAACAGAGTGAAAACACGGTGAAGAAAATTGAAAATATACGTTATATTTCACGATTATGGTCTTAGAAAATACCTTTGCAAATGTTTAGTTTACAATCTTAAA
>KZ652876.1:65710-77751 GCA_001010745.2 Gerris buenoi
AGAAGAAAGGAGTTCTACTAAAGGATTTGGGTGATTTGATAAGGACTCATGGAATTTCTGGTATCTGGATATGGATAGGTCGCGGACAAAAGGAATATTGAGATCATTATGGAGGGTGAGGTTGGATACATAGAAGGGAGCATCGGTGATTTTACGAAGGATTTTTGATTGGAGAGTTTGTAGTCGACGGGAGTTGGAAGGCTTGGTGCTACCCCAAACCTCCAAACCGTAGGTCCAAGCCGGTTTTAAAACTGTTTTATAAATGAGAAGTTTATTACTCAGAGTAATTTTGGATCTACGATCTAGAAGACGAAGCAGCAACTTGTAGCGTCTTGTGATGTCAGTACGTTTAGTTCTAGTGTGATGTTGCCAGGTGAGTCGTCGATCAAGGTGAAGGCCAAGGTAACGGACAGTGGTAGATTGAGGGATAAGGACTTGGTTAAGAATGACTGGAGGACAGGTGCTATGACGAAGAGTAAAAGTGACATGGACACTTTTCTGTTCGTTAATCCGGATCCTCCATTTTTTAACCAAGGCTCGAGAAGGAGAAGGTGACTTTGAGTGTTATTGGATGCGGTTTGAGGATCTTAATGGACTGATAGGATTGCCTTGTCATCTGCGAAGGTGGCAAGGACTGAGGAAGGGTGTTGAGGGATATCATGCGTGTAGAAGGAATATAGGAGGGGTCCAAGAATACTACCCTGAGGTACTCCAGCACTTACAGGGCAGATTGAGGAGGAAGAGGTTCCTAAACTTGCACAAAAAGATCTATCAGTGAGAAAGGACTTCAGGATGAGGTAATAAGTAAAAGGAAGGATTCCCTTGAGTTTCCAAAGCAGCCCAGCATGCCAAACTCTGTCAAAAGCTTGCGCTTTGTCCAGGAAGACAGCTGAGCAATACTTTTTCTTCTCTAAGGTGGAGGCAATGACATCAACAATGCGATGAATTTATCTAAAGTTAAAAATTTACAAATTTTTACTAGTTAACATTAATAAACGTTAAAAGAAAAAAATCAATCGCACTAATAATGATTTGTACAAAAATGTACACATATGTTATAATTATTATCCGATTATTAAATAATTCAGCCTTAACTCAATTCTAAGGCGGCTTTCACACTGCGGGCGAGACCGAGCGAGGCCGAATCGAGCGTTTTTTGTATTCACACTGCGCGCTCCACACATTATTTTAGGAAAGCATTACACCATATGTTTTTGTGTATATGTTTATGTATTCGAGAAAGCAACAAATCTGTTATTTAAAAAAAAAATATATTTTTATTTAATAAGCATAAATTAAAAGTGTACATAATAGTAAAACATTAAACGTTTCTTTGACATTTTGACGTTTAAAGCATATTACATATTCATTTGATACTGCTCATGCATTAAAATGCTACAGGATAATTTCATGATTATAAATTAACAGAGAAAAACTATTAAGTTGCTTCTTCAAAGGAAACTAATTAATAATTAAAACTTTTTACAATTTATTTTCCTCACACTCCTTTTTCATTCCTAAATTTAATATTTGTGGCAACCGAGCACAAGCAGTACCTCGTGCAGATTTAATTAAATTATTAAACGAACCAGATATTATATCATCACCTTATTTGACTGTTATATCCTTCGAGCACAACAAGAACATCAAAACATATATGTTTTATTAAATTCAATGAAAACAAAACAAAGTATGTAATAATAACATTTAAAGGCCCCCCATGAATGGTCAAATGTTTGCGCAAACATTTTGATCATGTATGAGGCTGTATGGCCTAAAATTGCCCGACATCAGGATTGGACAAACATCGTGTAAGGGGGCCTTAAGATTAAAGGTATATTTATGTTAGACGTGTATTAGATGTATGTTAGCGTACACGGAACGGGACCCACACAAGAATTGTCAAATATATCATGAGAGCGTTTGAACTTTGGGGACAGGCCGAGTCTAAAGAAGTGCCCTGAACGTATTTTATATTTCAGGTATGTGTAATATATACATTTTTTTTTTTTCCGATTTTCTAAAATATGTTTGATGTAAAATTGGTCGAGTGAGTCAGGGAGAAACAAGCTCTTATACTTAAAAAAAACGACTTCTTATTTTTACTAGATTTCAAGGGCTTTAAAACGAGGGGATAGATAAGAAAAAAATCGGGTTCGTGGAAAATCTGAACGTTTCCTCCTCGCCCTCAAAGTGGCGTCTCTCAGCCGGAGGAAGCAGCATTGGTCGTGGTCAATACTTGGATGGGTGGTCGTTTTGAAATAACTGATTTCTTTGTAATATAATTTTTCAAAACAAATTGTATACATCATTGTTATTTGAAAAGTATAACTATTTATAACTTTTAAACTAATTTTTGGAATTTCATCTTGTTTTTTACTTTCTCATATAAAGAGAAATTATTGTGATGGCGCGAAAATTCGATTTAGAGATTTTGATGGATTTACACGTTTTGAGGTCCCTTGAGTCCAAAAAAGTGTTTTGAGAAAATGTCTGTCTGTTGTCTGTGCAGACGCCTGGAGCCTAAACTACCGGGCCGATTTTGATGAAATTGGGCATACATGTTCAGAAAAATCATACCCCGAGGCGAAATTAAGAAATGATTATTAGCTCCCTAAAAAACTTTAAATGATCGTGAAAAAAAAAAAAATCGAAAACGGTTCCAACGATTTTGATTAAAAAAAAAAAAAAAAAAAAAAAATCTAAAATGTAGTAAACGTTGACGGAGAGAGGTCGGGTTCGATTCCCTGCAGAGGAGAAGTTATTTTTATGATACATTGTGATGGAAATGTTCAATAATAATTAGATGTACCAAAGAAAACTAATACATGGAAAACACAACAAGTAATTAAGAACTCGTACATGAGAACATTTGTCAGGGTTTTCTCGGACCGATTTTTTTTTTTTTTTTTTTTTTTTTTTTTTTTTTTTTTTTTTTTTTTTTTGGCGTGGTTCCTTAAAAGCAAAATTAATTTCCCTCATTCCCTAATGAAAGACAATTTATCTCTACTATCCCCATACGTGGCCGGTATAGCATAAACACTACCCACACACCACACGTCCCCGATCTATGCCCAGCCCGTTGTAACNCGTTTTGCCGAGCCAACATCTTTGTGACGTATTGTCTGGTGTTGGAACAGTTCCTATGTGTCACGTTTGCGTGGCACATCCCTTGGTGTCTCTCACTAACACTAATTGTATACCTTATTGCAGTGTGAATAATCACGGTATTACATTGTTGATAAAATTATACTATTTGACTATAATTATTATTCTCAATACCTATTACTTCCATACAATATTCCATTAACTATATAAATATAGAACTACCGCTGTAAATTTAAATGTACTGTTATATTTGTACCTATTATTATATGATGTTAAACTATAATTTAGTTTACTTTCATAGCTTCTATGCGCAATTCTAATCATCTTTACATGGATGATTGCAATTGCACAATATAGACCTACAAATGTAAACTTAAACGTATAGAGTTATCATTTGTATCGTCTAGTAGTTCACACATATATTTAATGAGGGTTTAGTCTACATTTTTTAGGTTATACGCACAATTTAAATGAACTATACAAATATACACGCACAAATGTAAAGATATACACAAATAGTTAAAATTGATTTACTATTTAACTTATTATTATTATTTATGGTTTATTGATAAATTATTTCTCATTAAGTTTTTTTATTACTACTTTAAAAGGAAAAAAATCACAATAATTAATACATTTATAATAACAAACATTTAAAAAACATTCAATTAATACATTTATAAATAACAAACTTAATACATATTAANATTGTAATACCGTTTTACATACTACATTAAGTTTATTTATGATCGGATTTAAATTTTGTATTGGTTAATATTTTTCTTTAAATAACAAAAATCATTATTTTATCTAATAATTCAACAATATTTAATTTTACATAATATCGAGGACATTACAAAGAAGAAAACTATTAGCCAAACCCGTTGATTTTCACACAAATTATATTAAAAAATCGTTTTATTCTACAACACATTTGCATATAGAAAGTTAAAAGAAAAGTTTAATTGACTAAATGTTTATGAAAATACATTATATATCAGTTATGAAAACCAAACTTTTAATATTTATCTGAACTGAGTTATTATTGTGTTTTACAATGTGTGACATTAATGTTCATAATATAAATTTTATTAATTTTGTTGCAGGTGTGGGGATGTTTAGGTCAGTTTTATGACCCAGATTGGAGTGCCAATGGTTTGACAGGACATCGTAATCAAAAGTTCCCTGCCCTTCCAAGATCATTCCCGATTTTTGCCGATGCATCAACATATCCTACCACCCCAAATAGGGAAACCACCGAATTAACAGAACCACCAACAACGAAATCTCCACCTCCCGCATCAACAACGATACCTACAACTCCCGCAACAACAACGATACCTACAACTCCCGCACCAATAACGACAACGAAAGCTCCATCTACGTGTACCGGAATGTTTAGCTGCGCTGATTGTGGTACCTCTCAAATCTGCAGGCCCACAGCAACAGGATTCGTTCCCCTGCATTCCACACCCTGTCCTACTGACAAACCTTACTGCAAAGCGGCTTCCGGAACATGCTCGTCTGTACCTGATGACACATGTGGTCTGTCAGATAACTTCGTCTGTCCCACTGAGGGCGGCTACTACCCCGATCCCACCAATTGTACTATCTACCACGCGTGCAACAACTACCAATCGCAAATGTTTAAATGCGCCGACAAACAGGTCTACGATCCCGAGAAGAACGAATGTAGAGTTGGAGCGGAATGCAACTATAACATCGATTGCACAGGTGTCAGCGGTACCAAGTTAGAAATGGGAGACACCCATTACTACACTTTCTGTTCCGGTGGCCATCCCATGGTTGTTTCTCGTTGTGAAGATCCCTACAAACTCAACTCGACTTCCCAGATTTGCGAACCTATCTGCGAGAAAGAAGGTTTAATGCGCGATCTAGATGACTGCACCAAATTTTATGAGTGCAAAACAGTTAACTTCCCACCTAACCCTCCCTTTATGACCAGAAGGAATCTTGACTGCCCGGCCGGAGAAGCTTTTGATCCAAACTCTTACCAGTGCATCCCCAAAACCATGACTCAATGCAAAAAGTAAAACTAATTCAAAATTACTCCTCAACGAACCCCTATAGGCATGTTTGAATTGCCTATAATTGCACGCCATATTTTTCTAAATCATCTCAACATATCATCATTTTTCTTCAAAAATATAATGATTATAAATATGAATTATTTATTTAGGTGCTATTATTAAGTATGCCAACTTTGAAAAGTTAACCACATAATTTCATTATAGATCATAAACAAACGGTAATTAACACACAACCATCTTATAAAATATCATTACATATCATTATATAGTCATTATATTAATTATGTATTTATATAAATCTTAGCTTTTTAAGAAATAAAAATTGTAAATAATATGTTTTAATAATATTGTAAAATATAACTTTAGAAATTAAATCGTTATTGATGTTAAATCTATTCATTTATTATTGAACAGTATCAACTTTAGTCTATACGTTATACATAATTTAATCGACACATTCAGCTCTAATAAGGCCATTTTTAAATCGAAATTTCATGATAATATTATTATATTCTTTTTTCTTCACAATCATTAAAATTTTAAGAAGTGAAATTAATTTAATATTATTATTTTTTATTTTTATTATTTTTTTTTTTAAACTAGCTGATTTTCAATAATTCAGGGGATAAAATAATATATCATTTTAAATTTGAAACAAAGAAAATATTTTTTATTAACTTTTCCAATAACATTCATAAAATATGTATGAATGCTAGGAGTACCCTGTAGTAATAGTTCTTAATTGTGTAGAGGATCCTTTTAGGGTAAGAATAAAAAGCTGACTAAAACTGCTTCATAATGAGTGGCAACGTTTCGGCTTACTCAAGCCATTTTCGAGCCTAAAACAATAATTTATTGTAAGAAAATAACATATAGCACTATCTTCAAAATTAGTGACACCTTACAAAATAACTCGAGTAATTACCTCTAAATGATATTACTAAAAGCTGAAGAGTTGTGTGAAAAAAGAAGAAAGAAGAAGTAAAATTTTAAGGAGAACTTGTAGTTCACCACGTCAAATTCCTATAAACATTAATATAACGTAATAGTCAAAAATTAAAATTTAAACAGCTCAGAAAGGTATAAATAATGAGAAATTTTTAACACTAAGTGACGGCTCAACAAGTAATAATTAATAAGACATAATGAGAGACGATTTACCATGCATAACAAAGGTGACCTAAGTAGACCTGATAAAATTATCACTATAATTTAAAAAACATCGATAAAAATTGTCCACCTAGGATTTTTATCCATATTTTTAATTATTTTATTCCATATTTTTAAACCAATGGTTTTATTAATTTGGGCCTATATTATTATTTAAAATGTTATACCTCCATTTTATTATATTATTTAAATATATCTCTAGCACGAGTTGTAGAACATGCTTGCATAGTTTAACACTAGATGAACTATGGAAATTGAGAATTTCCAAGCCTCACTGAATATAGATGGCCATCAGGTTGTAATAACCTATCGTAGCAATTTGTTGCTTTGGGAAGCAAACTAGTATGAAAACAAGGATCATCCTTTGATGCACATGCTCCAGTATAGGAGTAAAGTATGAAAAATCAAAAGTAATGTTTGCATTTAAGTTAGTTGGTTTTTAAAAATTTTTTTATAAAGAGTTACGCAGTATTACAGGCACACATTTTTGAAAGTTTTGGAACGAAGTTGCATGTGTTCACGTACTGGAGCCCGGGAGTAAATCCGAAAAAAACGACCTTCACAAAATCACCGTCACAAAACTAAGCGTCACGAAATCTACCGATGACGATAACATGAGTAAAAGATGACCGAGTTAGTTGAAATTTGGTACACATGTTCATTTTACCAATGCCTAGGCTGAGTACGTTGGACAAAGTTATCCACCTTAGCGTTCACGCGCAACGCTCGCGTAAACGCAAGTTTCAAATTCAAAATTGGTATTTTAGGACGGGGAAAAAATCTAACTTCATCTATTTCATGAGACAAACAACTTTTATATTTTTTAATTTTTTTAGTAAAACGAACACTGACACTGATATGAAGTGACAAAGAACGCTAAATTTATTAAAGCGGACCAAAACGTTTAAAATAAAGAACACAACGTTTTTACCGATATCTTACGTTCTAACGCAACGATTTTAATAAAACTTCTTACACGTCGTCTAAAGTACAATTGAAAAAGACATGAAAAATTTCAACCTGATACAAGCGGAAATTTTTCAGTAGGGAAGAGATATATGTATTTAAAAATAGTAGGTATCGTAGGTAGAAAACAATTCTATTTCCATCCAATTATAAACATACTCTTTAACTATAAACTCATCATATTTATACTTTTTTCTTATATTCAATAAATATTTATTGTAAAATAATACTTATTGATACAAATAATGCTTTTCTTTCAATTTTGCCTTAACTCCGCTAGGTACAAACAGCTAACTACTTTTAATTTTCTCTCTTTTTTAACTCCGCCATGTATAAGTAGGTTAGTTATATGGAGGTCCGACACCTAACACTTGTGGGTAGTATTTAATTTTACGCGCTATTTTGTCAAAAAACATCAAAATTTTGTGTCCCCCTCCCCTATATTGGTTGTATGTACACCATACCAACGAAACCCTTTTTACGTGAGACTTTACGTCCAAACAATTTTTTTACTATCACCCTACACATAATCAAAATAGGGTAAATATTATTCTTATCCCCATTGAGAGCAGCGTAGTTTCTTTATAATTTTCTTATATTTTTCTTTTATCAATATCCATGTTTTTAAAAAAAAAAAAAAAAAAAAAAAAAAAAAAAAAAAAATAGCTTTTTTATTTAACCCTCAAGATACATCTCATCGAATCATAAAATTAATATATTAACCATAGGGGACAGGAAAAAGGAAAAATAAATATGACTACTTTCATTGTTATTAGTGCTAGGCATTCATTTTAGGTATTTTAAAGTGTTATTAGTATAAATAAACATATAGCATATTTAATCTCCGACAAATGTTAGGGTACGACGTACCGTTCTGGATATATAAAAATATACATTTTTTAAAAAAAACGACAAAACCCAAAAAATAGATTTTTCATGAAAATGTGCCATTATGATGCTGATGTAACACCTCAGTTTTACACACAAAAAACCTATCCGTTCAAAGACTGAAGAAAACGTAATTCTCTACATATTTGATGATATATATAAGTTTACTAATAAAAATATATGACCAATAAACTAACAACGTAAAATGTGAGCAGAGATAAAAAAAAATCGACAAATCATAGAAATACAATGCGTTAACAAATGAAACTTACATTACAAGTACATAACATTTTATTTATTTTATGATATACTTTTATTGCCCTTATCATGGTGTCTCAACGGCTATAGCTGAATTAACTGAACTGAACTATTGTTTTACATTTATAATTTATTAGTGCAGCTTACAATGTTAGCTGTACAAATAAGCATTCAATACAAAATGTAATATTATCTTGGTAATCTCTTTTGAGTACCTATTAAGCATATCGTAACGACCTCTAACGACCTCTAATTCTGTTATTTAAAAAAAAATATTATTACCTGCTAACCATTCAGTCCATGTAAATATTAAACGCATTTAAATGTCATCATTCATAATGAGGTAATGTCTAGAGACAAGGTAATTAGGTAATTTCTAGAGATAAGGTAATTAGGTAATATCTAGAGACAAGGTAATTAGGTAATGTTTAGAGACAAGGTAATTAGGTAATGTTTAGAGACAAGTTAATTAGGTAATGTCTAGAGACAAGTTAATTAGGTAATGTCTAGAGAAAAGGTAATTAGGTAATGTCTAGAGACAAGGTGATTAGGTAATGTCTAGAGACAAGTTAATTAGGTAATGTCTAGAGAAAACCTACTGANACGTACAGGAGCCCGGGAGTAAATCCGAAAAAAACGACCTTCACAAAATCACCGTCACAAAACTAAGCGTCACGAAATCTACCGATGACGATAACATGAGTAAAAGATGACCGAGTTAGTTGAAATTTGGTACACATGTTCATTTTACCAATGCCTAGGCTGAGTACGTTGGACAAAGTTATCCACCTTAGCGTTCACGCGCAACGCTCGCGTAAACGCAAGTTTCAAATTCAAAATTGGTATTTTAGGACGGGGAAAAAATCTAACTTCATCTATTTCATGAGACAAACAACTTTTATATTTTTTTATTTTTTTAGTAAAACGAACACTGACACTGATATGAAGTGACAAAGAACGCTAAATTTATTAAAGCGGACCAAAACGTTTAAAATAAAGAACACAACGTTTTCACCGATATCTTACGTTCTAACTCAACGATTTTAATAAAACTTCTTACACGTCGTCTAAAGTACAATTGAAAAAGACATGAAAAATTTCAACCTGATACAAGCGGAAATTTTTCAGTAGGGAAGAGATATATGTATTTAAAAATAGTAGGTATCGTAGGTAGAAAACAATTCTATTTCCATCCAATTATAAACATACTCTTTAACTATAAACTCATCATATTTATACTTTTTTCAAAAAAAAAAAACAGGTGGAGAGCGACCCGGCAAATATGTGGACAATAGACAATGTGATTTTCATGATCCTTAGTACAGAATTAGTTACTAGAACGATCAAGTTGATGTTCGTTCGCTATTCAATATTAATATAAATCAAAGTGTTCACCTATAAAGTGGCAAACTAACATCATGCTAAGCTATGTCCCGCAGACGAACCTAGCCGACCACATATTCTTAAAAGGCCCCAAAAAGATTAACTTTTAAATGAATTCTAGCTAATTTTAGTCACACACTTTTTTGAATGCTATCTCCTGGATTCTATTAAATTTCTAATTTTTCATAAATCGTTTTGGGTGTTTATTTTGTCTAACGCCAATGATGTTGATTTTAAAGCAGTGTGTAAATCGATGCTACTTCTACTCAGGTTCGCTACTAATTTCAGAGTTTGTAGGATAGCCTTCAAGTTCTACCGCCAGAACCGACCTCTACTTCTAGCATGAACATTCCTGTTCATGCTACATTTCTATTGATCATTTATTTGTTGCAGTGAATTTATAATTTACACTTTTTTTTTTTTGAATTATTCCAATTTATCAATAGAATGAAATATACTATGAGCTCAATAAGATTTGTTGCAATTATTATAGTTGCTCATTATCGATGAACTGAAGATGAGTAAACCGACGATAACCCACTAAAGTAATAGAAAATATTAGCTATTGTCGCTTAATTTAGTTAAGGACTAACTACAGTTAAGTAAACTGACGATGCCTTACTAAAGTGATGTAAAATAATAGCTATGGTCGCCTAATTGAAGCGAGCCAAAGCAAGCTTCTTACATTCAACGAAATATGCATCTTGGATGTTTGTCTGTCTGTCTGTAACGTTTACGTGTCCGACGATAACTTGAGTAAAAGTTGACCGATTTAGTTGAAATTTTGTATACATGTTCCTTTTACTAATACTCAGGCTAAGTTCGTTATACAGCGTGATCCGTCCAAGAGTTCGCGCGCAATGCTCGTATAAACGTGAGCTTAAAATTTAAAATTGGAATTTCAGGACGGGAAAAAATTCTATCATAACCTATTCGATGAGACGAACATTTTTTTTCCTATAACATTTTTTAGTAAAACCAACAACGACACCGCTATGAATTAATAAAGATCGCAAAAACTATTAAAGCGGGCCTAAACGTTTAAAATAGAGAAAACAACCTTTTTACCGATATCTTGCATTCTAACGAAACGATTTTAATAAAACTTCATATACATCGTCTAAAGTACAATTGAAACAAGTATGTAAAATTTCAAGTTGATACAAGCTGTCGTATTCTAGTAATGACGTGATACTTTTTATAATTATTGAAAAAAGTTTTTAGAGGAATAGTAAGAATGCGGGGTGGTTCCCTTCCCTTACTACTAGCCGCTAATCTACTACTATACCCATTATCTATCTACTCATCATGGTGCATGATTATCTATTTTTTCAATATTCAATACACATTTATTACTATTACTAAACGCTCGCTTCAATGATAGAGCCACGCGATGCCTAGTTTAGTTAATGACTAACTATTTAAACTGGCGATGCCTTACTAATGTGATGTGAAATATTAGCTATTGTCGCTTAATTTAGTTAAGGAATACCTAAATTTAATTACACTGACGATGCCTAACTAAAGTGATAAAATATTATCTGTTGTTGGTTTATTAAGAGAAAAATCTTTAAGTTGTATTCTCCATGAGTAAAAGTTCTAAAAAATAGACTGCCAATTAGTGTGGCACATAGCTTACTCGCATCGTATCACGTACTTTATTGATTTTAAATTTTTAAACGCCATTATTGTATAATTTGTTTAACTGTTTCCCCTGTTTTTTAATCTGTGAAAATTGTTTTAATTTTTACATGAATTAAAGTATATATTTAGCTAAAGTTAAAGAGTGTAGACAGTTCATATTAATATTGGGCTATCTGCGGGCTACTTTCGATAAACAATAATAATGACATACAAATCAGATATGTTCGTCTGAAACTATAAGTGTAAATAAATGTCTGTTTGTGTGCATGTGAATGAGAAACAAATGAGAGCAGAAGGTTGTAACCTATATGGCACCAACAATAATTACGACTTACCATACAAATCTCATTAAAATCGAACTTGTAGTTTTTTAGATATGTTGGATCGCAAAAATTGACCGACAGACAGACAGATCGATAGAAAAGTTCACCGACAGACAAAGAAAAAGAATGTTCTCTAATTTCTGAATCGGATTTCTGTCTTGGAATTTTATAATCGGAGCGCTAAAATTTATTTATTTTTCAGAACGATCACGTAGCTTCCGTTAACTTCGGTAAGCTCGGAAGCTTTTTT
>KZ652876.1:86640-97114 GCA_001010745.2 Gerris buenoi
ATATACATATAATAAAAGTAAAAATATAATCTGTTTTAAAATAAAGTATAATAGAATACACACATTTATCTATAAAAAAAAGCTTATTTAGGGAAAACATTAGCTTCTCCAGGTTATCAGAAATAAACTCAGGTGGGATTTGAAAAACTTGACACAGGGAGAAAAAGGGATTATATTCCCCGTGAGGCGTAGGCTTTAGACCAAATCCCTTGAGGGAAGTAGCATTAAAATATACATCGGAAATTCCAACCTCATGTTGCTTGCCACAGATAAAAGTATCTGAAAGGAGTCTAATATGTGTTGAGAAAGTATTAAGATAAATATATACTCTCAATTTTTAAGTTTTTGGTAGTTTTCTTACTACCGAAAGATTAAATTTTAAATAATTCACATTACAATTATCAATAACTACGGGAGACATGCAGAGAAAAATAGACCCCCGCACCGGGACTCGAACCACGGGACCTCTGTTTACCGTACAGGTGCTCTTACCAACTGAGCTATACGGGAGGATGATTTTTCCCTGTCGTAACTGATTCATATTCCCCGAAACTAAGCTTTTAATCTTATTCTACAAATCTAGAGAGCCAAATATTCACGGCAACAGAACTAGACCGAGAATTAACGCTTATAAACAGAGGTCCCATGGTTCGAGTCCCGGTGCGGGGGTTTATTTTTCTCTGTATGTCTCCCGTAGTTATTGATAATTGTAATTTGAATTAGATAAATATATATTTAAGCAATCAGATGAAAAGTTAATGTAAGAATGAAGAATGGAGCGAAAAAAGAATTTATAAAGCAAACTAAAAGTAATAGAATGGCACAAAGAACTATAATTAACACCATGCCACTACAGCCTGTCCCAAATGAGAGTTATTTCGTTGATAGCGCGGAAAATAACAATGGATGAGCGACACACAGATTGGCCCCCTCTGCACCCTCCTTTCCACTTGAGACATTTATCTTTGCCTAGTTGGCCTGACCTTTTGTCCGGGAAAATCTCGAACTCTCATTGACTCCCTAGCCCATTTGCTACTTATTCCTGAGCTGTCAATTCTGGGAAAAGTTTGGGAATAGGCTGTAGTAAAGAGCGTGACGAGTATGACTAGAAGGAAGGGATTTTGGTTGATTTTACTTTCTAATTAACCTAACATACAATAGATATAATAGATAACACATATAAATAGACATTTATTCATAACTTATGCAGATATAAAACTAAAACTGAAATCATGGAACATATTTTATTTTACCAATAATGGTATACAGTTGTAAAATATGGGCCTCTCTAAGAAAAATTTACAAAAGAAAACAGAGTTGCCACAACACAGCATCAGCATAGAGAGAAGTATCAAAGACACCCCCTAGAACCTATAAAAACCAAAAAGACCTATAGGAAATACAGAAAATCAAATGAATGGATCAGAGAACGAACAGGCTTAAAGGACATAGCTGCAAGAGTTGTCGAAAGAAAATGGAATTAGGCTGGTCACATCACCAGAACCTAAGATAAAAGATGGACTAAACACATGCTTCAATAGTACCCTATAATCTAAAAAAAGGAGGAAGATCACAAATGCCATTGGACAACGAAATGAAACTATGCTGTGGAGATGAAACATGGACAAAAGTAGCAAGACAACAGATTAAGCGAGAAGGATGAAAAATGTTTACATAAAAGAATGGCTTGATTAATATTTTAAACTTAAGAAAATCTACCTCAATTTAAATTAAAAGTAATAAAAACAAATAATAACTTACCAAGTTACCACGTACCAAGTAAATACGGCATATATCAAATTACCATACTAATCAAACATTACGAAATCATAAATTAAAAGTAAAATCTGACAATAAAAGGCTTTCATTCATTCATTCAGATGTAAAGTATTTGATAGTGCACAAATTACAGTCCTCCATGTTCAAAAAGATCACTTGTATTTTCGAAGTCAATCCAATAACCTCTAGATATAGATTATCTGAATATAGCCAATTTAGAAGAGCCAACACTGAGGTCAGTTGTTTCAATTACAATATTGTGTCTTAAGACAGTTGTTTTAATTACAATTTTTTGTCTTAAGACGTTGTTTGGTTATTGAAGTAAACCTCGAGGATCAAAAAAAAAAAAAAAAATGGTTTCAAAAATGTCTGTCGTCAATCTGTAGCCTGTGCAGGCACGTGGAGCATATACTACTAGGTTGATTTTGAATAACATCGGATACATACCACGAGGAAAAATCAATAGATTAATTTTTAGCTCTAAATATGGAAAAATCTTCATGTGAATGTTTCTGACAATTTAAATTTAAAAAATCTAAAATTAATTCTATTTAAATAGGAAGCAAACCATACAAGTAGGTTTCCCGGGAAAAATCTAGTTAACAAGATATTGATGAAATTAGATATTGATTTTCTTAAAAATCGAAACATGGGGTGTTTGAAATATAAAATATATATTTTTATACCAAATCACATTTTGAAAACCTTTTTAAATGTGTTTGGAAAATTGATTGAATTAAATTGACATTGTTGGATTTAAATTCCGTCTTACTTATTATTATTTTTCTTTTTTTTTTCTTTGGGGTTTTAGTCCCGTTCGACTTCTTCTTTGAGGTTTTAGTCCGTAATGGCTTTATAGTCATTATTACTAATGACTATAAAAAGTTATAGAGTTTGTTTTAATAAACATGCTAAACATTTCGAAACAGTTGTAGTGGTTTCGTACACATGATACGATTATATGAGAATAGACAAGAGGCCTATAAAGATATTAGAAAAGAGGAAAATTTATCAAATGAGTTGAATAAAATATACACTGGTCGACAAATTTTTCGCACTACTTTTGTTTAAATAGAAAATAATTGACTGGCGTTTTGAACTTTCTATAAGTAAATCCAGAAACAAATAATAATTGGTAAATACTGCACCAAGTATAAGTTTGAACTAAGTTGAAGTAGTTTGAAATATGAGAAAGTTAAGTTGATTACTATTGGAAGGATTTTTTAAAAATATATTTTATTCTACACATACTAAAGCAATTGTAGTTGTTATTCACATATTATATGTGTTATACGAGAAAAGACAATAGCCTTATAAGAAATGAACTATAGGACAAAATTAAATCAACCCTTCTTTTATTATTACTGGTCTTATATTACTTTGCTTTGTAAGTTTCATCGCACACCTATTACCCCAATTTTGAACCACTTCCCGTCATTCAATCTTCTTGAAATTTTGCACATAGAAACAACTAAGGTGAAGAATACAGAAACCAAAATAATAATAATAAAAAAACAAAATGGCGTCATATTTCCTTGTTTTTAAGTTTCATCGCACACCTGTTACACCAATTTTGAACCACTTCCGGTCATTCAATCTTCTCCAAAGTTTGCACATAGAAACAACTAAGGTGAAGAATACAGAAAAAAAAAATGTACATAAGACCAGTTTTCAAAAATGGAATTTTTATATTAATTATTTATATAAAAATATATGTGTTTACTTAGCTTAACTTTGTATGATAACATATATGAATATGAATATATCGTTCGCATTAGAGTCTCCAGATGAATAAATGTATATTAATCGTAGTATTAGAAGCCTATTCTTGCTTAATGAATGAAGAAAAATTTCAGCACAACAATTGTTCAGATTATTTGTTGCTGAACAAAGAGAAGCCTTCTTTTCTGTTAGTCTCGGGTAAGCAGGGTCTAACTTGCAAGCTTCCTGGCAGCAACTCTTTGTTTGCCTTCATCTTATCGTCCTGGATAAAATATTGACATTTCTTATCTACTATACGAGAGCCCTTATCACTACACCAAGGATAAATCGATCGTATATAATTCAATTTTTGACCTAGAACGACATTTACGAGTACAGTGTTTCCTAGCGTGAGATCCAGCGTTTTTGAATCGTGTGAGAACTTTCTAATAGTATAATAAGCCCAAGACTCTTGGCCAAATATTTCGCTATACTGTATTATGACTAGATGTTAGTAAAAAGTAACACAACTATAGGTTGGTTCCAACAACACTTCAAACTAGATTCAAACTGTACGACGCATGCGCATTAGCGAAAAAAGATCAATTGTGGTCCGTTGCGCATGCGTCAGACAGTACTAAACTAGTTTCAAGTGTGGTTGGAACAAACCTAATATTGTCACCAAAATTTGTTATATTAAAACTCACAAAAGCGTTTCGAAATATAATCTCATCTTCAGTGTGCGTATTAACTTAGTAAGAGTGAATTCTGTACTAAGCTAACTATTTTTATGACAGACTAACATAGCAAGGTGGGGGTAGACTATAGGGCTGTGTGAGAAGAATTACGGAAGGAAAAGGGAACAACAGATGAGTACTTTTGAAGATATTGTGTGCATATAGAAAAGAAACAAATGGCCGCAGAAGGTTTAACGATATATGAGCAAATAATGGGCTAATTTTATAATTTACTATCCAAATCCAATAAAATAGGACGAGCAATTTTTAAGATATGTAGGTAGGCAAAAATTGAGTGACAGGCAGACACGGGACCAAAATTGTTCCCTGCCGTCTGTCTTGGAAATGTTTGAAGTTTGAGACATAAAAAAAAAGTTCGTTCTTCAGTACGATCACATAGCTTCCTCAACCTTCTGTAATCTCAGAAGGAAATGATAAGTTTATGGGTAATATTGGTAATTAAAGAATTTAGAAACATTAGGATTTGATGTTGGCATTGTACATTATACTTGTTGTTAAATATTAAATATGTTAAAAGATTTGGTGGTGCGGTAGAGTTACATAATTTATGTATCTCTAAAATTTCGACTGAAATGTTTAAAACGAAAAATCTAATAACATCGAGTAAAATTCTGTACTTTCACAATGAATAAATAAACAACATAGCTTGAAGCCAGGTATACTTTCAAACCACCTAAAATCAATTGGTTTATCTCGGACGTAACACCATATAAATATATAAAGAGAAATGCTATTGGTGCTTCCATTTATTCTCTCATGCGAAGTGAAATACGAAATAAACTTATAAAGTACCATTGCATAGCTAAGCAGGCACAAGTAATAATTAAGAGTATTAGAAATAAAAGAGGCAATGTTAGACCTGCTTAATATATTATACCATTATTGCGTAAGTAAATTGAAGAAAGGAATATGTTAGGAAATAAAATAAAGTCTGCAAACTGAAAATGTTTGAAAATGTTTCCTTCACCCTTTAAACATTGGCATACCATATAAATAGCGTAAGTAAAGGGGAAAAATTAAATATATATTATAAAAAAATAAAATAGGGTTTCATATGATTAATCTTAGAAACCTTATAAATAAATAACCAGAGTATAAATAGGGTAAAATGTGAAGTTTAATAAATTTTACGAGGAAAAAGCTAATCCTGCTTATAATATACTCCTGTTTATGCGAAAACGCATATTCCTGGCTTATCCATTTAGTTTGGTCGGGTTGCGCAAACGAAGCACTCCTCTAAATTATTTGACCAGTTAACTTTTTAGCAGTCGCGGTTGGATTGCGGCCCTATTGTATAACTTATAAGGGAAGTAACAGTCGAAAGAAGAACACTTTATACACATACACATTCTTTAGATTGTTACTCCCTTCTGGTTTTCTATAAGAGGAGGAAAAGTCTAAAGAAGAGTTTTAATTATTCTTACGTAAATGTGTATTTTTATAATTCAAATATATAAATAATATCAGCAATGTAATACACTGTTACTGTTTTTGCACACTGGTAAACAATTTGTGTTAGTGAGAGACACAATGTACCACGCAAGTGTGACACATAGGAACTGATCCAACATCAGACATTAGATACACAAATTGTATATTATATTGCAGTGTGCTAAATCACGGTATTACATTGCTGATGTTTTTGCCAGCCAATCAAGAATAGCGTTGTGAGAGCTCGCTCGTCTCTGATAAAGCTGTAAAGTCTGATTTTCTTGATCTGGTATAGGTTCAGAGTTGGGTGGGCATCGCCGCGTCGGGCCCCTGATACGTCGGACGCGACGAAACGATGCAGGACATGGCGTAATGCCGATAATATATTTACAAAATAATGTTTCAGGTCGACTTCAGATATAAAGTAACTTATTTAACTGACACTGGCACTGCTCCTTACTCCCAGTGGGTAGTAGTTGTGACTTTAGATGCTTAGAGGGGCAAACCTAAAGAGTAATAGAATAAAGTCACTAGGTCTGTAGGAGGGGTGGTTCCAGTAACATTTTTATTTGCCAAGTTGGCCCTACCTTATAGAATTCAAAATCCTGACCTCTCATTGGCTCCCCACCCCAATTTTTCGGATTTTCCCGCGCTGTCAAAAGTCACAACTCATATAACGCAAACTCTAGGTTGAAAGACAATGTTGTACAACAAATTAAAGTGTGTATTGGGCCCTTTAGTTGAAGAGGAGAGACTTATCATTATCATAGAACAAAACCTTCGTTACTTATTTTCACTTGCTAACTATTTTTCTTTAAAACGAACCTACATTCTCATATTCTACGTAGAGGAAGGACAAGAGAAATCATTAACAATATATGTAAAAAAAAACAACGCAAATAACTAATAAAAAGCAAAAATTATGTCATGTCTAAAAGAATTATATCGATCTTGATTGACAATGAGATGAAAATTTTATTATAATGTTAAAAAAAAATATCGTATTAACTAGTCTGAGGCATTAAAATTGCAGGAATGCGTTAACACGAAGAGGTGAATAACATAAATCTAAGCAACAATTACGAACTGTAATACAAATATATCATGGTGCAACATTTTATTTAACTCTTAAATTAAATTTAAGAGCTATGTTTAAAAAAATCTGCTATTCTTTCCATGATGTCAAGCAAGAACTACGTTTTTTACACAAAAAAAAAAAACATACTAGTGGTGACCCCAATTTTACGCTATTTTTCACTTTCAGTCTCATCCTCCTGTGAGACCGGAAACGCTTGACAACTGGCTGATAAATTACCGAAACGTTACCGAGAGGGTGCTCGTATAAGGCCGTGTTGGAGAGGGTCCGTCGAGTGAAGAGAGGCTAGATTCATTCGTTCCTTGTCAAACCGGGCTCTGCGCCCGAAATGCCTTTCCCCATGTATCATAAACCGGGCGTCGCGGTCACGGACCCTAACAATCCATGGAGAGAAGAGAGAGAGAGGTGAAAAAAATAAAAAACAAAAACAAAAAAAAAACAGGCTATAAACTAGGGGAACGAAAAAAGAAAAACGATACATCTCTGATAAATTAGTTCATAATTTAAAAGCCAATTAACTGTAACCTGGGTAGTTAAATGTAACAAACCATTAGGCCCGCTGGAATAAACAGTGACGATGGTATAATCCTTCTTTTTCGAAATTTTTAACAGAAAATCGAATTGAGCTCTTAAAATTCCCACCTATGGAAACAATATACGCATAATCACCTAATGGTTAAAGCGTAATCAATCAAAACTGTCTTTGTCAGAATCAACCCCGAATACAAAGTGCTTCAAATGGCTATTAACGTGTGATGAGTGGAATACCTGCTTCTGAAACGTCGTTAGTCACTATTGATTAAAAAAGAAAATGTGAGAGACTTTTTCCTATCCTTGAAAAAATTGAGTCAGACCAAATACTATACTTAATCCTAAACAAAGAATGATAGTCATGAAGTCAGAAAATTATTGAACCAGGTTAGCAGTATAACCTGCTTTTGGAATTAATTGTAAATGTCAAGGAAGTTAGATAAGTCATAAAATCACATGAGATAATTAAAAAATAAACCTATAGAGTCAGTAAATAAATAGAACTATTGTTATCACTTTGTGTGGATGGATAGCAACATGCAGTCCACTTCGTGGTATGTTCTGAGGTTTTACTTCCACAAACGTCTTTTTCGCTTGATCAAATAGTAGAGACCCATTGGCTAGCATCTATGACTTTGAGGCATAAATGCAAGAGATGTCAATGACAGGGGGTTTGGCTGGACTGAAAGCTAAATAATTATGATCATGTTTAAAAATGTATGAATATTATGAATGTTTTTGAGCAAATGTGGTAGTCTACCACATCATTCTTCTTAAAAACCAAAAAAAAAAATTGAAAATGCGGCTATCCTTCTCATAACAAATTTTATTTACAGACCTAATTTATTTTTTGATCCCATGTCATGCTGTTATATAACCTCGAATGGCCAACGCGTCGAAAGTGTTATACACTATAGGAAATCGTCATCAATCAAAACTGCTCTCCCGGGAAATCAATATCAGAAAACCCCCATTGATATCTGAATCATAAACATTGACAAATTTAATAGAATCTCTGCGCATGCCTAGTCTAAGATGCACAGGCACACTTTAGATTTGGCATACTCAGAGACCAATGCTCGGCTCGTTTCCTCTGATCGGTTCGGCAGTCTGGACAAGGCTTAAGTAGTCAAATAACGCTACAAGCCGTGTCGTTCCCTAAGAAGGAGAAGATAATATATGTTTACATAAAATCTACA
The DNA here is from genome assembly GCA_001010745.2 of Gerris buenoi. Lineage (NCBI taxonomy): Eukaryota > Metazoa > Arthropoda > Insecta > Hemiptera > Gerridae > Gerris > Gerris buenoi. The sequence continues at coordinate 95,136 of KZ652876.1, forward strand.
TAGTATAAATAAATGCATGTAATTGAGCGTTGCAGTATGCTATTCCTTGGGACATTTTATGGCTTCATGAAGGGTAATGATAGACAAAACTCTTAATATTTCTAGTTATGGTGCATTGAAGGTAAAATAATATAATGTTGCAATAATGCATTTATTACAATAATAAAGAAACATTTAAATCTCTAGTTGAAACCACAAAACAAAATACTAACTTAACCTTTCTCTATAACCTTAATCTCGTTATAACCTTTTATATCAAAAGTAATTTTAACAAATGACTTTTTCTCTTCAATTTTAAAAAAAATCCTCCCTAAAATTATCTTTGCTTTTCCGAAGTTATTTACGTGAAAAGCCCCACTAAACCAACGAAATGACATCGTTGTAAAACTAAATAAAAAGGAGAAGAGGTTATATCTGTGTAAAGTACGGAAAAACAAGAGGTTCCAGTTATAAAACGATGTCTCCGTTATACCTGACCGAAGCAAGGCAAGCCATGAGTTTCATCAAGTGTGTAATACCAGACTCTTTTCTACCTGCTAAAAACCTCGGGGAAAAGGTTTTAGATGGTAGAATGCTTGTATATACCAAGAATTTTATTTATAGGTAGTTATTACAGGGAAAAGCAGTCTTCCTCTAGATTGCCTCTTTTGTGTAATAGAGAATTTTAAGGAAAAGAATATGGAAGACCCGAACCTAACGTACAATAAACGAGGGGTAGAGGTAGGCAACGAGCAATAAAACAACAAATGGATATTAAATGATGCGAAGATAAAGTTATATTTATAAAAACATATTTCTTTAACACACAACACCACAATGTTTAAAGTACCATTTATACATCTCTTAAATTCTTGTCTTGTTGCCACTAAACTACAATAAGATCTAAAAAAAGGAACAATTTTCTGCCTTATTAAACACAAAAAGAATAAAGGTATTTTCTTAAACTATTATCTTTTAATGTTCGATTTTAGTTGGATTTAATAAAAAACAGTGATGCATAAACCAAATAATATTATGGTAAAACACATTATATACAATGTCTAAAACCATCCTATTCAAATAATGGCTTTATGCAAAAAATGCAGTTAAATAATAATTCCTTTAAATTATTTCCTTAATAATTAAACTTTTTTTCCACTAAAACCTCTACTTAAAAATAAATACATAAATATACTTAAAAAAAAAATATTTTTTTTTTATTTAATGCAGTACTATTAGTAGGTACTAGTACTAGACGGGTAGGACAACCCACTTGTTCAAACCCAGCAATTAGGCCATTTTTTAGGCCCATTAAACTATCCCCGTGGTAGACAGTTCCAGCCACTTAACACATCATATGATGTGATCATTAGTGAGCTATAAAAATCAGAGCATCACGGTGAGGGATCGAACCCACGACATCGTATCATTCTTGATTCAGTGATGGCCGGGCAGACGTGGTATGCCATTTAATCAATCCACTAGACTGTCTTAATTTAATTTAAATAATTTACTAAAGATTACGCACAATAAAGTTCATTACTCTTAAATAAATTATAAATAAAAATAATAAGAAAGGCAACTAATAATTTCTTAGTAATATGTAAGTAAATTTTTAGCCACGCTCAAGCAGATAATTTATGTCTTCAGTAGGATGAAGTTATGATTTTAGATTAGTTTAGAGGAACTAATGAAAGGATTTTCTTCCCTGAACTCAAAAGTAAGGAGAAAGGTAAAAGTAGGGAGAAAAAGTAAAACCAGGGAGAAAAAGAAGGATTGGCAACTTAAATTTTATAAATAGTAGAAAATGAATGGTTAAGGTAATGAAGTTTTTGAAATCAGGTTGGCGACACTCATTTTCCACCTTGTTTATAACCTTTATCTAAATAACCTTCTATTTGAGTTTAATTATAATTCTTGCTATTAAAAGTGGTAACAATCATTGTTATTGAATTCAGAACTTATATATATATATATAGATAAGTCATAAAATCACATGA
>KZ652877.1:65401-88560 GCA_001010745.2 Gerris buenoi
ATCGCTTTAAATAGAAGCCGCTCGGCTAATTGGATAGCTGAGTTAAATGAGTTGAGGTTGTTGTCTAGGAGAGGCAACAATTTCCAAATATTTTCACAGCCAAGAGGAAAAAGCAGGAGGATAATTCCAGACTGAAAACTCAGTTTGAATAAATCCAACACATATTTAAACAGGGGAAAAATTAATGTTGGTAAGATAAAGGGTAATTTCCCAAAAGAATAGTCGGATGAAGGATAAAACACCGGTTTTCAGAATATCTGAAAACGAGCCGTTTATTAAGGGCCGCACACTCTGTGAATCCTCCAAGCCTCATACCATGAAAACCGATTTAAATAAATTTACATACGAGGGGATCCTATTTACATATAACCACCTTCTCTGGAATGAGCAAAGGGCCGAATGAAAGATCCCTAAACTGAAAAGCCCTCTGTAGGAAGAGAAATAGTGTTTTTGCACGGCGTCCGGTAGTCACTCAAATCTGACCCAAGCTTTAGGGAGTATGGCACCCAGCCCTACCACTTGCTCCCAAAGAAACTCTTTTATTAGGTTTGTTCCAACCGAGCATTGTATCGTCCGCGGGATCGTCACCGTTATGCGCAATAGATAAAAACCGTTCCAAGCTGACTTGGGACAGTGTTTCGTACTGTACACGAAACTGTTCCATCCCCGCCAGGGATAGTTTGCGAACCGTTCACTGTACGGTCCCAACGATCCTCTGACAATACCATGTACTGATTTGTATGACATGCGCAGTTATGTCAATCGTTACGAATATCAACAGGAAGGTTCTCAAACTGTTAGGTTTCCTTAAATGTTTTTTATACAGTGCGAATTATAGTCCTAAACTCGTTCCAACCTGACATAATTTTATTACAGTACAATGTTAGCGCATGCGTATAAAACCTGTCCTAGACGATTCCTGAACGATCCGCGGGACGATACAAAGGACGGTACAAATAGCGGGGTTGGAACAAACCTATTAACAATGAGCTTCACACGGCAGAACCTTTTCACTTCGGCATTTGACAAGGTCCTTTAGTCAACACTAAGTACTGAATGCAACACATTGCAATAATGGTGGTGAACACATGGTGGTGAACACATGGTGGCGAACACATGGTGCAACACATTGCAATAATGGTGGTGAAAAACCTTTTTTATTGATTTTATGCTTTTACAAGCCATTATTCTCTATTTTGTTTCATTGTTTCCCTCGTTATTTTAATCGGTCAAAATTGTTTTATTATTTACATGATTAAGGTATTACTTGGCAAACTAGTTGGGTTCAAATTAATCTGGAGCTATCTGCGGATTACTTTCGACGAACAAAAAAAAAATTATTCAAATAAGATAAGTACTTATTAAGCTATATGTTTAAATAAATGTATGTTTGTGTGCAATGTGGAAAAGCAACAAAGAAGGTTAAAACTTAAATGGGACCACCAATGGGCTAATCATGATCTACCATCCAAATTTCATTAATATTGAACGTGTATTTTTTACGCATGTTGGTTCGTAAAAATAGAGCGACAGCCAAACCGACTGACACGAAACAAAAACTGTTCCCTAATGTTTGAAACGCATTCCAGTCTTGGGATTTTTGAAATGAGAGAGCTTATCATTACCTTCGGTAAACTCGGAAGCAATTCACTTCAAGCAGAGAGTAAAATCACAGATCCTTTGCTATCGTATCTGTCAAGATAGATAGATAATTTCATAAAGCTAAAAAAATATATATCTAAAATAGTATATCGGTTGATACACTATTATATTAGGGTTCAACTAAATATAAAACATCCCTGAAAAATTAATGATGTCTTCTCTTTGGCAATTTTGACCATCTCGTTATTATTTGTTGCTTGTGCATAAAAACAAATTAAAAATATCTTTAAAAAGTCACGATAAAGTCATCCTACTGTTGGATTATACATTTAGGTATATATGTATTATAATATATCGATAGTTGAGATATCGACCTCTCGATATGTAACCACGTTGTAGAGTTGTAAGGTTAGGCATTCTCTTCTCGGCGTCTCTCGAAGCATGTGGTGTATTATATTGTGAATTCTTAATGTTTTTCTTATTATCTTGTTCTTTAACAAAAGTATTAAAAGCTCAAGTGTATCTTTATTTTAACACCCACAACTAAAGATATCCATCTTGTAACGGTTCCAAAGGCAAAAGGCCATCGACAGTGTCATACGCTGATTACTGCACCTGTTCCAAGGAGGTGATAAGGNTAAAAATATTTCGTTCTTCATAGCGATCACGTAGCTTCCATTACCTTCGATAAACTCGGAAGCAATTCACTTCAAGCAGAGAGTAAAATCACAGATCCTTTGCTATCGTATCTGTCAAGATAGATAGATAATTTCATAAAGCTAAAAAAAAATATATATATCTAAAATAGTATATCGGTTGATACACTATTAAATTAGGGTTCAACTAAATATAATACATCCCTGAAAAATTAATGATATATTCTTTTTGGCAATTTTCACCATCTCGTTATTATTTGTTGCTTGTGCATAAAAACAAATTAAAAATATCTTAAAAAAGTCACGATAAACTCATCCTACTGTTGGATTATACATTTAGGTATATATGTATTATAATATATCGATAGTTGAGATATCGAACTCTCGATATGTAACCACGTTGTAGAGTTGTAAGGTTAGGCATTCTCTTCTCGGCGTCTCTCGAAGCATGTGGTGTATTATATTGTGAATGCTTAATGTTTTTCTTATTATCTTGTTCTTTAACAAAAGTATTAAAAGCTCAAGTGTATCTTTATTTTAACACCCACAACTAAAGATATCCATCTTGTAACGGTTCCAAAGGCAAAAGGCCATCGACAGTGTCGTACGCTGATTACTGCACCTGTTCCAAGGAGGTGATAAGGAGAATGTCAAGTCACACCTGAATAGGGAAGGATAGTAGCAATTATACTGTAGTGTCGACACAGTGCGTCAGGATGTGAAGTGACACCGACGGTGGAGACAAGAGCATTGTATTTGCTAAATCCAGAGCGAAAAAAAAGGATAAATTATTCCCGCTACTCTTCCTAAGCTACGTTAATGAGAGTTACATTGGATAGAAAAGTCATTATTTATAATTTCTATTTGTTTTTATTTAATACAGACATTTTATTTTCATTGTAATAATTTTAGTTGACTTATTCTTTATTCAACAGCCCCTAGAACCTTCCTACGCTCTGGTAGGAAATTAAACGTAGTCTAGAGGTCAAAGCGTTCTTAAAATATACCCAAGCTTACCTAAGTCATGGAAGCTATGAAATCGTTCTGTAGATTTGTTTTTGCTTTTTTTTTGTTTCCGATTTCAAAAATTCAAAAAAAGACAGAAATCCAATTCAGCTATCAGGGAACATTTTTGGTTACTTGTTTGTCTGTCTGTTGGTCTGTCACTTAAGTTTTGCAAACCAACATGTATTAAAAACTACTCGTCCGATTTTTAGTTGGTCTCATATAAGTTAACCCTTCTGCGCCCATTTTTCTCCCCTCCTCATGAGCAGGTTGCATTCGCACAAGGAATATAAATATTGTTTAAGACAACCTATTAAACTTTCAAAACTAAGGTTTTGAGACAAGTTTGAAGCAAATATTGACAACTTGAAGCTAATCATATTAATTTCTAGAAGCTAAATCGACAACCTAATTAAGGATGCTACAAACTTAGGAAACATACTGTATATAGGTACACATAATTACATAGGTAGACATAATAGCCAGTTGTAGGAGCAGTTAACAGGCTTGTTGCACTATTGTTGACATTGCACCTCATTACCATGTAATATTATGCCCCTAAGTGTTCTGCTAGCAATGGCACTTTGGCCAATTCAAGACCACTAGTTAAATTCATTTAGCTTCAGCAGGAACTACATCTTCCTTTCGTCCTACATAGTTTCGTAAATTCCGCAAATTGTTCGAATTGCGCTAGATACTGCATCGTCTAATCAATTATCTTCGTAAAAAAGGGGGAAAGGCCGACTTTCTCGCCTTATAAATTACTTTCATAAACATTTAACAAAACCATAATGTAACAATGTACATCTCAAATTATCTCATGAGTAAAATAAATAATGATTCATTTTATTGACATCGTCGTATACCTACGACATATTATGAAAACAGCCTTTATAGACTTAATAAAGGCCGGGCCACACCTTTCCGCACCGTGCCCGCACCGTATGACGGGCGTGTGTTGGACAACTAAGGAAATGTCAAAAAGTAAACAAAACAAATAAAATGTCGGTGCGGAGAGGTGTGGACCATGCCTAACATTTCCTTAGGTTTATTCCTTACCGAGTGTTGTCCAACACACGGCCGTCACACGGTGCGGACAAGGTGTGGCCCGGCCTTAACGAGTGGAAATTATAACGAGTAAATTTGTCGAAATAAAAAACACTACAGTTAAATAAATCATATTAAATGTACAGTTTATTTTTAGAAAAGCAAGGAGCCAGCTAGTAGTCTTAAGACCAGTTTTGGACATAATGGCAGACACAGAATTCAAATGAGCAGACAACAGTATAACAAATTATTATAAACCAATTAATTAATTATTAATTATAAAGGTGTAAACTGATAAAATTGATAAGCGTAAAAGTGATATGTTATTCAATGTGGAAAAATAAAAAGGTATTTTTATTTTACTCCCGAGCTTATCGGAAGGTAAGCTATGTAATCGTCCTAAAGAACAAACATTTTTTATGGGTCCGATTTAAAGAATCTTAAGACAGAAATCAGTTTCAGACATCAGGGAACATTTTTGGTTTCGTTTCTGTTTGTCGCTCTGTCGGTCTGTCTGTTGGTCTCCTGTCTATCTGTCGCTCAGTCAAAATTCGGTTTCGATTTTTTACATGTATTAAAGTGTCTATTTAGCAAAATTTAAAAGCGTTGATGGCGGGAATTAATCTTGGGCTGTCTGTCCACTATCCAAATTTCATAACACCAGATAAGTACTTTTTAAAATATAACTGTAAATAAATGTATGTTTGTGCGCTTCTTGAAGACACTAATATAAAAAAAACGTTAAAAAGAAAAAGCGTTGTGAAGGCAATTTTGATTTTGATATAACTTAGGGTGGAAATTCTTAAGAGTCACAGTCCAATAAATAAGCTTCTTGCTTTCTCCCGATAAAAACAATAAAGTATTTTGACTAATAGACAGATATTGAATTTAAAATTTCTTCTGACATTCCATTAAATGGTACAAATGCCTCACGCAAATCGGCCATGAAATAGACTGAAAATTTACTTATAATTTTGAAACCAAATCTAACAATTTAAGTGTAATCTGAATGACGTATACACTATTTAAATTCACAGTTTTCGAGTCCGCCACACCACCACACGATATTCAATAGGAGATTTAATACTACGATGTTTTTCATGTAGGTAAATACTTCAAGTTTATTCTAGTACTTACAAGTAACTACTATAGGGGTTTGGATAGTTATTGTACAATGTTTGCTGAGTTAAAGTTTATGCAGAGGCCAAGTGTACATTGTTCCTTTATGACGGTTGTACCCCACGTGTGTTATCGTGGAGTGTTGCTCGTGTAGTGCCGATACCAAGTTCTAAGCTTAACTTTTATGACTTCTCCCATTCTTGATATTGTGATAGCTTTGCGAAATAACCAGTTCTGAAGGTTCTCAAGCAAAAACGATAATCGACTCTTATACGATGCAAGCTTATTCTCTTGGAGAAAAAATAAAGGTTTTCTTCAACCCTTCCTCTCCTCTCTCTGTTCCAAACATGCAGTTTCCAATATTTTCACGTATCGAGGATTGATAGTATCCCTAACGACGGAACGCCAAGTGGTTCGACGGAGCTGTAAAAATTTCAATATGTTACGCGGGATGTTCCTAATGGTATTTGGTGTGTTATTACTCGTAGCCAACTCGTTTATTCCACATTCTTCTTATCATATTCAAATATATCAACAAAAAAATAAAATGGCTACGTAAACACAACTGGAATGCTATTTTAATATTCACAATAATAGCCAAATTCTACAAAATTGTTTTCACTTTAAAAATACTTATCTAAAGGGACTAGAGCTACGTTTAGTATTATTTATTAGTTTTAAAAATAAATCTACTAGAAGCTAAAAAAAAGGACTAGATAGTGGCTTTAAAAATGATATATTACACGATTTCGGCCGCTCCCTGACTTGTCAGTACGGTATCGGTAAGCTCGTACGCTCGGTACCTATTCGGTACAGACTCTTTACCGTGCGCCTATATCTTATTAAGTCTTCTCTGACTAGGGCGGTATGCGTGGGAGCGGGGCGGTAAGGGTTGGGTATACAGAGAGTCGATACGAACAAGCAGCAAAAATAGAAGCGGTAAAGTACTATCTTCTTCTGACGACGACATAATCAAGCCACGACACTACCAATACTGCAAGATTCCACCGAAAGTATACCGACAAGTATGGAGATAAGGGTGGTATCGATAAGCTAGCGGTAAAGCATAAAATACCACATACCGATACCGTACTGACAAGTCAGGGAGCGGCCTAACATGCATTGTAACAGTATATTCAATTTCGTAAATCAAATACATACATTTGCACTTATGGTAATGTTATGTTAGTGTGCAATCAATAAATCAACATTAAACATTTAATCTCGGGAAGAGGCCACCATTCACCTTAAAACAAACATGAACGAATATATACTCTTTTTACAATAGTATTAACTTTTGCCAGTGCAGAAAAATTGAAAAAATGTGGAGGGAAGCCAATGAGAGCATTGGATTTTGAATTCTATAAGGATGGGCCAACTAGTCAAATAAAAAATGTCGCTGGCCCCACTCGCCCTAAAGAGCTAGTGGCGTTATATTTTTCCTCATTTAGGTTGGCCAATCTGAGGGTCCAAAATTAATACTAATTGTGGAAAGAGTACAAAAACAATTCTACAAAATTAACAATAGAACTAAAATACTGTTGAACGGGACTTAAAAAAACTAAGGCGATTTTTGGTAAGAATGAAAATTTGGAATTTTATCAAATTGATATTAGGAAGATTAAAATGAGGCGGTCAGAAATTATTATTGAGGAAAAAAGATACACCAACGTAAAACTTGTCATTCCCACTCCTCATTATAGGTAAGGGTGGAAAACATAAAGCAATATGTTATAGTTTAGGATATTGGGAGGGAAATTCGAACACAAAAACTTTAAAGTTCTAAGAAGGAGTCAGTGGCTGTACCCTAAGCTTAATATAAAATTATCATGTAAATTGAGACATTAATTGATTAAATACCTTATAGTTTATTATTTTATTAGTTTTAGTAAAAAGACGGTTTATCCTCAACTCTTTTCACTCATATTCTCTCAGTAATATGACACTTATGTTTTGAGAAAGACAAACTAACTAAATTAGGTTATCCAAGAATTGTACCGCCAAACTACGATTATAAACATATGTATTATGTATAGATGAAAACTGGGAATGCATTATATAGTAAATGTATAATAGGTTATTAAATTCACACCATTATGATTATAGGGTTTGACTTAAAAAATGACATTATGTAGTTCAAAGTTGTTCTATATTAACAATCAACTGTTTGGTTAGAGGCATTTGCCTCAAACATAGTTATAAGCTCATTATCTCTCAGGCTTGCGTGGGAATGGATTTATAAAAACAAACAGGGAATGTAGCGAACGATATTCAAGGGTTCCAAATGAAATCTTGGAGCACATGGTTGGTAGACGAATGTTTGTCTCGCTTACATTAGCATGCTAACTAGCTGCGTGGCAAACTCTAGGTTAGAAATCACATTCCATTTATTATTTCGAGTCCCGCTCTGTGGCGTCTTCTCTCCATCGCTCATCCCGTCCGTTACTCACTCGTTCCTGGATTCATTAAAATTTTATTCGGATAAACCTTTTTCTTTTAATCATCTCAGACTTAACTTATATTTACATTATTAAATTATTAAAGTAAGTTTTAATTTAATCGTATTTTCACTATGCTAAAGACAAGAAATTAGTTTGTTAAGATTGTTTCATTTGAAATTAAAAAATTGTCGAAACTTATTGGAACGAAGTTCCTTATTGTTATTGTTTTATATAATTTTGTGTTTGGCAACTTCTGTTTGTTCTCTATTTATTACATAAAATTTAATTGTTTCTCTGTCTATTGTCTTGGAGTGTCTGTCGAACAAGTTTAACTTCGTCTCGTTATTTCATTATTTAATTTAACTTGTATTATAAGTCTGAAGTACTTATTAATTGGTGACCCCGACGTGACCAACCTACAAGCACTACATCCCCGAAAAAGCAAATTCGCTTCTCAAAGAAGCTGCAAGGGGGTAATGTGGAAACTTATTGTTTTAGATTTTAGATAATGTTATGTTCGACAACCTTCCTTGTTTGTTTTCAGAATATTATATAAAATTGTTTCTTAGACAGCTTGTATGTCGAAAAAGTATAACTTCGTCTAGATATTTCATTAATAATTTTAGTTGTATTAGAAGTCTGAAGGTATAAAACGTCAAATAATTATATACAGCACAATATTATGACACATAAAACTATATAGTTATTGTAATCTCATGAAAAAGGTAACGTAGGTTACGTGCGTACGTACAGTAAGGTAGGTACGTGAGTACCTGACANAGATAAGAATAAAGATTATTCTTATCACGTAAAATGTGATAAAGTGTGTCGAATGTTGTTATTTATTATGACTTGCACACTAAAAAATAAGTACTATAAATTACCGATAATTTAATTATATAAATGAAGCAATAAGTTATTATCAATTGAATCTCATTAAAAATGCTACAATATATTTAAATTATTCAAAACATAAATTATATCTATTTGTCAATTCGACCCTGAAACTTAAATCATTTCAAAGGATATTCAGAAAAATAATACTCTATCAACACAATACTTAAATATCTTTCTATTGAAGGCAAAAAGAACCTGAAGAAATTGACATACCAAAAATATAATCTTACAAGATTATATCAAACATACAATGACCCTTTGAAAACAACGTATAGTCAATGACGAAGCTAATGTATACCTACTTATACTCATATTTATAAATCAGATAGTCTCCATGCACTCTGCACTTCAAGCTCAGATTCTTTACTGGTTATAGTGTCACGAGGTATTAGTGCTGCTGACAGAGAAAAAGGAGGTTACACTGCTTTGATTTTTCAGGATTACCAGGAAATAAGAAAGCAGATGATTGGTGAATATAGGAGCTTTCATACCATTCTGAGGACCCAAACTGCAATTGACTTGATTAAGGTCAGCCATCAACATGTGGATCTGGGAAGAAGCAATGAGGGGATGGATAAGAACGGAGATATGCAGGCAGTCAAAAATGCTGCAGTCAAACCTAGTCAAAAGGAAAACCAGATTTCCTAAGAGTATACCCAACTTAAAAAACGTGGTTGGAGACTTAACTGGACATTGTCAACTTGAGACATCTGACATTATTAAAAATCAAAGATGACTTCTACCTGGCCAATAAGCGGCAAAGAAGAGAAGAAAGGTTACTAGCACATAAGACCATTACAGGAGACAATGCTTTGACACATTAGGAGAGAAAGATATTTCGAAAGAGGAGCTTGTGGCATTAAAGTGGTAAGACTCCTTGATAACCCATAAAATTTAATTGTTTTTAGACAGATTCTCTTGGAGTGTCTGTCGAACAAGTTTAACTTCATCTGGTTATTTCATTATTTAATTTAACTTGTATAATAAGTCAGAAGTACTTATTTTGGTGACCCCGACGTGATCAACCTACAAGCGCTTCATCCTCTGAAAAGCAAATCCGCTTATCAAAGAAGCTGGAAGCTGGAAGGAGATAATGTAGAGACTTATTGTTTTATAGATAATGTTATGTTTGGTAACAACCTCCTTTAACCTGCTTTGTTTGTAAATATTGTTTTTTAGACAGGTTCTCTGTCGAACAAGTTTAACTTCGTTTAGTTATTTCATTAATTAATTTAATTAGTATTATAAGTCTAAAGTACTTATTAAAAGTTAAATAATTATACCACACAATATGACACGTACAACTATAGTTATTGTAATCTCACGAAAAAGGTAACGTAGGTTACGTACGTACGGTAAGGTAGGTACGTGTGTACCTGACACGTCATTCAACAGGGGATGGAGAGCTGTAGTGACTGCGGAATGCAGGGTCAGTATATATATACTTTATGGTACAAGACACGAGAGTGTTAGAATAGAGAAAGGCTTGGCACCTTGTAAAATGTGCAATGGATGTGAGGTATTATACGTGTGGATCCATTTCCCTTAGCTCTAGCCTGTCTAGTATACCCTGGCTCAACCAGACAAATTCCGGGCTATTTATCAAAATATCCTACTAGGAGTGTAAGGGCACCAACACATACTACATAGAATATATCTTCTCAAATAAATACTGGTAGGGCAACGCAATCCTATACCTATACTTTATAACAACACTATAACCCCTGAAGCATTCGTAAACTCACCACCTACCAACCTTACCTGCCTTCCATTATATATATATATATGTATAATAAATTATATTTTGAACTAGGTTCAAGGCCATGTAAAAAGAAAAAGCGAAAAAATTGTATCACAAACTCTAACTACAACAAAAAAAATCTTTTATTAATGTTAAAATATACTGTATATAACGCGTGATAAATATTTTAGTACAAAAATATATACATGTATATTTTGTACCTAGGTGAGATAAGAATAAAGATTATTCTTATCACGTAAAATGTGATAAAGTGTGTCGAATGTTGTTATTTATTATGACTTGCACACTAAAAAATAAGTACTATAAATTACCGATAATTTAATTATATAAATGAAGCAATAAGTTATTATCAATTGAATCTCATTAAAAATGNTAACGTAGGTTACGTGCGTACGTACGGTAAGGTAGGTACGTGTGTACCTGACACGTCATTCAACAGGGGATGGAGAGCTGTAGTGACTGCGGAATGCAGGGTCAGTATATATATACTTTATGGTACAAGACACGAGAGTGTTAGAATAGAGAAAGGCTTGGCACCTTGTAAAATGTGCAATGGATGTGAGGTATTATACGTGTGGATCCATTTCCCTTAGCTCTAGCCTGTCTAGTATACCCTGGCTCAACCAGACAAATTCCGGGCTATTTATCAAAATATCCTACTAGGAGTGTAAGGGCACCAACACATACTACATAGAATATATCTTCTCAAATAAATACTGGTAGGGCAACGCAATCCTATACCTATACTTTATAACAACACTATAACCCCTGAAGCATTCGTAAACTCACCACCTACCAACCTTACCTGCCTTCCATTATATATATATATATGTATAATAAATTATATTTTGAACTAGGTTCCAGGCCAAGTAAAAAGAAAAAGCGAAAAAATTGTATCACAAACTCTACAAACTACAACAAAAAAATCTTATATTAATGTTAAAATATACTGTATATAACGCGTGATAAATATTTTAATAACAAAAATATATACTTATGTATATTTTGTGCAAAGGTTAGATAAGAATAAAGATTATTCTTATCACGTAAAATGTGATAAAGTGTGTCGAATGTTGTTATTTATTATGACTTGCACACTAAAAAATAAGTACTATAAATTACCGATAATTTAATTATATAAATGAAGCAATAAGTTATTATCAATTGAATCTCATTAAAAATGCTACAATATATTTAAATTATTCAAAACATAAATTATATCTATTTGTCAATTCGACCCTGAAACTTAAATCATTTCAAAGGATATTCAGAAAAATAATACTCTATCAACACAATACTTAAATATCTTTCTATTGAAGGCAAAAAGAACCTGAAGAAATTGACATACCAAAAATATAATCTTACAAGATTATATCAAACATACAATGACCCTTTGAAAACAACGTATAGTCAATGACGAAGCTAATGTATACCTACTTATACTCATATTTATAAATCAGATAGTCTCCATGCACTCTGCACTTCAAGCTCAGATTCTTTACTGGTTATAGTGTCACGAGGTATTAGTGCTGCTGACAGAGAAAAAGGAGGTTACACTGCTTTGATTTTTCAGGATTACCAGGAAATAAGAAAGCAGATGATTGGTGAATATAGGAGCTTTCATACCATTCTGAGGACCCAAACTGCAATTGACTTGATTAAGGTCAGCCATCAACATGTGGATCTGGGAAGAAGCAATGAGGGGATGGATAAGAACGGAGATATGCAGGCAGTCAAAAATGCTGCAGTCAAACCTAGTCAAAAGGAAAACCAGATTTCCTAAGAGTATACCCAACTTAAAAAACGTGGTTGGAGACTTAACTGGACATTGTCAACTTGAGACATCTGACATTATTAAAAATCAAAGATGACTTCTACCTGGCCAATAAGCGGCAAAGAAGAGAAGAAAGGTTACTAGCACATAAGACCATTACAGGAGGCTATGCTTTCACACATTAGGAGAGAAAGATATCTCGAAAGAGGAGCTTGTGGCATTAAAGTGGTAAGACACCCTCTCCTTGATAACCCAAACTAGAAGGTTCGTGGGTAAGGCTGAGGTGGTTCGAGTGAGTTTCGAGAGTTGGCAAAAAGAAACAAATGTGATTTAGGTACTAGGCTTGGCCTCCCGACCTCCTTACTACTACTACTACTACTACTACTACTACTACTTATACTACTACTTATGCTACTACACAACCATAGTTTAAAATTTATTGATAAAAAATTAAACACTAGTGGGGCACATAGCTTTCTCACGACCTATTACTGGATGCATGGTCAATGTAAATTTAAATTAAAGTAATGAAATACATTTCATCATTCAGACGATACTTTCTCATATACCTGCATACCAAAACTAGATTTAAATCCCAAGACATAGTATTTTTAACCTATTACTTTAAAGTATCATAAAAATGATGTTACCCCGACGGTCTTTCAGTTTGGGTTGTTTCGATTTCCTTTGGGATCTCATTTATTCTTATTTATTATGTCAAAAATAGAGTAGTAAGAAAGCGACTACAGCGTCATAAACAGGATCCTGTTTATGACGACTCAGTGGAAGTGTTAGACGACGGAACTGTACAGTTCTTGTATACATATTTTAACTTATTATACTAAAATGACTTCACTGACTCAAGTGTAAACCGGAAGGTATTTATGAGTAACATCTAGTCAATACTGTTTGTTTTCTTCAGTTTTTTCGACACTTATATTGTAGTTAACAAAAAATATATGATTGATTTTAGGCTTGAAAATGGCCGGCTAGGCCGAAACGTTGCCGTAATGAGTGAGTTATAGTCGCTTTCTTACTACCCTAAATTGGATCCTCAACATAAAAATAAAGATAATTAAGGGTACCCTACAGCCAATTTACTTGTCAAAAATAGATTTTTATCGGCAATATTTATTCATATGCCACTTAAATTTAATATAATAATTTCATGTTTATATTATATTATTCTTAATGCATGCGGGAGAAAAATCTGGAGGTTAATATTGGACAACAATTTGTATAATAAATAAATAATAGTAAAATTTGTAAAAAATGTAGAGACAGACTGGAGATAAACAATTATCCCTTATATCTGAAACGCATTTCAGTAAATGAAATTTTGAATTTAGAGACCTAAATAATTTCGTTCTTCAAAATGATCAAATTTCGTCTGCTAAATTCGGACAGTAGTCCGGTACGCTCGGAAGCAATTAAAATATATATTACTTAATTTTAAACATGCCTTGAAATTATAGATCATTAATACAGATATGTATATACTCGTATTTACCTACATATTGTCTAAAGGTGATTTTACATTAATTTCATTGATTGGTTTTTATAAAAGTAGACTACTATGTCTAGGAAAAGAAAGAAAAAAAAAAAATAAGCAAGAATTAAGAAAAGATTTATTGACCTCTAGCATTAAACGTATATTTATTGAGGTAAAGGATAAATGGTTAAATTAGTTATCTAAAAAGAAAACGTCATGGGAGCTAAAATTGGCAAAGCTCCATAATAAATTAATAAGTATAAAAAGAATTCAGAAATAAAAGTTAACCATTTGACAAAGAGAGGACATAAAGGAAACGAGAGACAGAAGAGTTCATTGGGCATTTAAACATTTCTTTTGACTTAAAACAAACTTTTCAGGGGATGCTTTAAAGTAAAAAAGAAATGTATTTTTATTTCTCCAGACCATTGAAAAATTAAACCATCTCAATTTTTCTTTTAAAACCCTTAACTTAAGGGAGGCCTTCTTTCTTCTTCAGTGTTTGAACACAGGAGAGATAGGCTAGGGGTGGGGGTGGCTCTTAGAGAAACTAATTTCGTTCTTCTTCCACTGCAAGGGGAGGGGGTACCCGAGTCCCCCAAGGCTTGAGATATAGGGTCAATTACATGGCAGCAGTAGGATGAGGGACAGACTTTAAACTCGAAAGGATTTTTTTTTTAAAAAAAAGAACGACAAGGCTAAAATGGAGAAGGAAGACAAATTTTACCCGACCGTGGAATAGCAGTAGAAATTGTAGGGGAAAGGGGGAAGAGTTCAGATTTCTGAATCTAAAGTTGGGAAAGTTTTTATAAAAATAAAGAGTTAGTTGTCCCTTCATCCATTAGACTTCTTTTAGGGCAAAAAAAGTCCTGAACGCCCTTATTCATAACTATTATTTTTTCACGGATTTTTTTTTTATTTAACTCTTAATAATAAATAGAATATATTATTATAATATTATTACATACTTGCAATATAATATTACAATATATTATAAGAAAAACATTGAATTAAATGTTTTTAAATTGATATATTTTTGGGCAGTGAATCCACTTTGACATTTCAATGCTCTCCCAAGAAGTGGATACGAACCATAATGCATTTGTCTAATTTATAAAATTAGATCTATCATAATATGTAAAATTATGAAACAACGACCCATTTGTATTATCATTTGGTCGACTAGAAGCTCTGATATAATTTTATAAAAAATGTAGAACTTCTATCGGTGAAGTATATAATATTACTACAATGAATACAAGTGAAAACCCATCTACCTCCTATCATAATCTAACTTCCTAACACGGTATGTAAGAGCGTCACATTTTGCATCTCGTTTCGAATCTTCAGCCTACCTATCGTCAAAATATTGTACTATAAATGAAAACCTATCAACCTCCTTCTTCGGGGTATAATGCATATATGAATTCTGGGTTATAATTTACAAATTTAATTAGAAGGACTGAAATGTGTTCATTTATTATCAGGAGTAAAACCAATTTATTGAAATAAACCTGGCACTAACTAGAATTTTTAAAATTATTAATCAATAGTAACACATTTTGAGAAATTAGTTAAAAATTATAAGGATTAATTACTTTTATTAAAACAAAAATTAAAATTAAAAAAAAATGTACAATAGAATTTGTTCACATATTCTTTGCATATAATAGCACCCATCCACTGTCGTTCTTTCAGAGGCATGATTGAAAATCATGTTCAATACCATCCACACAACCACTTTCCTGCACTCTTTCCTATGAAACGATCCGCTCATTCCATCCTGCAGGCTTGTCGTGTGACTATAATCCCTTCGTTTGATGCCATATACACAATGAAAGGAATATCTCTCCCATCCACATGAAACTTATCAGTTGATAAGAATGGAGAGGATGGCGCGACGGAATCATCTTGCAAGATTATAATTCTGCCGTTATTTCCTCTTGAACCCCATGCACAAACATTCTTTTTTCACGGAACCGGCTTTCCTTACGGAAAGAATGTAATATCTTCACCCACTGTTTTCCACTTGTTATATACAACATGTTTTGGGCTTTTCCAGTTATATCATTTATACATTCAAGTAGATACTAAGCACAAATTTTATTAAAATCGGAGTGTCCCGACGACGCACCTCGAAATGATTTATTATAAAAATAAATGTTTCTTTTTATTTGATGCTCCTCAAATAGATATGAAAACTTATCTAAATTAATTAACTTAATTTTACCTCTTTTTAAATATGTAAAATTAAATCCATTACCAAGGGGAAAGCCAGGACTAAAGGCTCGTTTATTTATAATCCAACATTTTTATCAAAATCTACTGTAAATGGACAAATTCCCATTGTAAATCACTGGTGGCGCACTCACCTGTCAACGGACAGTTTCAAGAACTAAAATGTCAAACAAACCCTTAATCTTCATTGGAAGGATAGAAGAAATTTTATTATCTTGCTTTTATTTATTTACATTGATATTGTCAGTATCTTTTCTTATAATATTATTAATTAACAACTTAATTGGTACAAATTTAAATGCTATTAAGCAGGATTAAGTTTTTTTTATATATACTATCTAGTAACATATATAGCAAGTTCGAGATCATATGTTTAAGAAAACTTGAGTTGTGTAACGATTTTTTTTTTTTTTTTTTTTTTTTTTTCTCACATTTGTATATTTTTAGCTTTATATGTTACCATATAAAGCTCA
This sequence comes from Gerris buenoi, assembly GCA_001010745.2. Taxonomy (NCBI): domain Eukaryota; kingdom Metazoa; phylum Arthropoda; class Insecta; order Hemiptera; family Gerridae; genus Gerris; species Gerris buenoi. Next base: position 81,908 of record KZ652877.1, read on the forward strand.
AATGATAAAACGAGAGAAGCTCCCTTTCTTTTTCTTTTTTTGTTAATGAATAAAAATAATTCTATAAATATAAAATCATTCCTTAGATGGAATCAATATTTATAATATTTATTTGTTTCTTTCTATATGTATTTATTTATTTTTTTTAATGATGCATATTACATTTTAAAAGATAAGGGAGGAAGAAAAATACAAATAAGAATTCCAATATAAAATTAATGTAAAAAGTTTTTATGCATTGAAATATTAAATTAATATTGATCCCGATTTTCTTTTAAAACGTGATATTCTTACGCACGATTTGCTCGAAATATATTTTAATTTAAAATATTGATAAGAGAAAAGAGAAGAGACATTTAAATGCATTATGATTCACTTGATGATAAATGTGTATCTACGTTGTTATATATATATATATAANAATTAAACTAACACTATTTAACAATTATAAACTAAATAACAATAACAATAAAAGTACATAAAATTGCAATAAAAGCTAAAAAAAAAAAAAAAATAATAAGCTAACTCTAACCTAACCAGCACACTGTTTTAAATTGTCCTTAAATTAACACAATACACGAAAAAAACAAAACTAACACAATTTAACAATAACAGACTAATTAACAAAAACAATAAATGTAAATAAAATTACAATAAAAGGTCAAAAAAGGGGAAAAACAAGTGGTGCCTGGGAAAAAACCTTATAAAATGAGAAAAGTTTGACATTTTAGTTGAGGTTCTTGCCACAAGAAGCGCAAAAATGACAGTTTAGTGACGTCACATGGGAATTGTTCCATTAAACATACATAATTCCTACATGACGGGAAATCGGATTCTCTTACTATTTCCATTTAAATTTATTTTAATCTATCTTGGAACAAAATATTTACCGAGAAAATGACTGATGTGCTTAGATTTATATTTAAATTAACTACATTGTAAAATTTTTACATGTTTTTACTAAGCTTCACTTTTCTGTCAGCAACAAACATTTTAATCTACATTTGATCAATTCCCGACTATCTAGAAACCTAAAACTTGGCTAGTGGATTAAAAAATATTAATAATGTTATTTTTTATTTATTTTATTATTATTTTTTTTGTAGAGTGTGATTTCTCTGAACGTATTTGCCAAGTTTCATTGAAATGGGCCCTATAGGATGGACTAATAGACGAAAAACACAATTTAAAAAAAATAATTTGGACTCAGAACCTTAAAACGTGAAAATACATCGAAAGCTTAAAATCTAATTTGTATGCCATCACATTGAATGCTGTATAAACTATATGTTTAACAGGGTAACAAAGTCAAACAAAATAGGAGTAAAAAATCGAAGCTATGTAACAATTCGGATCTTTTCCTCATCAAACATAAACATATAAAAGACAGCCAAATATACAGTTAATAAAATAAATACTATTAAATATTTCAATATGTTAGCAAACTCTATTAGTCCAGAAGATAGCGTGCAAATAATGAGTCTGAATAGCATGAAGCTAAAGAACTTTGTGTATAAGAATCTTTTGGCGTCAAGTACTAAGTTTGTCTGCGGGACATATCTTTTTTATATCTTTTCTGGCCTGGCAATAGTCATTTGAAGAAAAAAAAAAGGTGGAGAGCGGCCATATCTTGCCAATTATGGCGGATAATGTGATTTTCATGATCCCGAGTTCAAAATTAGTTAGTAGACTGATCAAGTTAATATTAGTTTGCCATTTCATAGGTGACAACTTTGGAGTAATATTTTTGAATAACTAACTTATAAAGTCACAAAGTAACATCAACATTATTTTAGTTAATTAGTTTGCCATTTCATAGGTGACAACTTTGGAGTAATATTTTTGAATAACTAACTTATAAAGTCACAAAGTAACATCAACATTATTTTAGTTAATTAGTTTGCCATTTCATAGGTGACAACTTTGGAGTAATATTTTTGAATAACTAACTTATAAAGTCACAAAGTAACATCAACATTATTTTAGTTAATTAGTTTGCCATTTCATAGGTGACAACTTTGGAGTAATATTTTTGAATAACTAACTTATAAAGTCACAAAGTAACATCAACATTATTTTAGTTAATTAGTTTGCCATTTCATAGGTGACAACTTTGGAGTAATATTTTTGAATAACTAACTTATAAAGTCACAAAGTAACATCAACATTATTTTAGTTAATTAGTTTGCCATTTCATAGGTGACAACTTCGGAGTAATATTTTTGAATAACTAACTTATAAAGTCACAAAGTAACATCAACATTATTTTAGTTAATTAGTTTGCCATTTCATAGGTGACAACTTCGGAGTAATATTTTTGAATAACTAACTTATAAAGTCACAAAGTAACATCAACATTATTTTAGTTAATTAGTTTGCCATTTCATAGGTGACAACTTCGGAGTAATATTTTTGAATAACTAACTTATAAAGTCACAAAGTAACATCAACATTATTTTAGTTAATTAGTTTGCCATTTCATAGGTGACAACTTCGGAGTAATATTTTTGAATAACTAACTTATAAAGTCACAAAGTAACATCAACATTATTTTAGTTAATTAGTTTGCCATTTCATAGGTGACAACTTCGGAGTAATATTTTTGAATAACTAACTTATAAAGTCACAAAGTAACATCAACATTATTTTAGTTAATTAGTTTGCCATTTCATAGGTGACAACTTCGGAGTAATATTTTTGAATAACTAACTTATAAAGTCACAAAGTAACATCAACATTATTTTAGTTAATTAGTTTGCCATTTCATAGGTGACAACTTCGGAGTAATATTTTTGAATAACTAACTTATAAAGTCACAAAGTAACATCAACATTATTTTAGTTAATTAGTTTGCCATTTCATAGGTGACAACTTCGGAGTAATATTTTTGAATAACTAACTTATAAAGTCACAAAGTAACATCAACATTATTTTAGTTAATTAGTTTGCCATTTCATAGGTGACAACTTCGGAGTAATATTTTTGAATAACTAANGATGCACTCCCGGAATTTACATCACCCCACAATAGGGTATTAGTATGAATTATTTTGAAATTTTACATCCAGCCGTTATATGGTAGTTGAGGGGGGGCAATTTTGGGTGTATTTTGATTTATTTGACCAATAAGGAAAGCGAAATTTAAAAATTTATTCATATATTCGTAATCTGCTATTCAGCAGCTTTCATTTGATACCCCACTCGAAAATTAAAAAAAATCTAAATTTTTGACTTTACCGCATTTTTTCGAATTGCGCATGCGCATATTAAATTTTTAACTTTTGTGTATATGTCCTGTGTTTGGGCCCGGAAGTTACGCCAGTGTTTCAAATTTCAGCATTTTAGCATAAATGGTTCGGGCGCTATGAGCCAAAGAGCGACGGACAGACAGACACATCACCCTCGGCATAAGGGTTTTGAGAAGTATCTACAAAACCCTAAAAATTAGTAAAAATGTTTATCTTATATAGAGGTATAATAGAAGATAATAAACAAAATATTTTCCATTTTATATTTAGTAATATAAATATATGTTGTCCCCTTTCTTATGAATATTTATATGCTCTTTGTGTCCTTAGGGGTGAATAAAAAACTCATAAGTTATTAGGTAATATTTCGTTCCTAATTTTGGAACATCTTCAAACCTCGTTGTCTAGGTAGTTAAAATCATTAATAAGTTAAATCGTCAGTTATTAAAAAAAAAACAAGCAAACAAAATGAAATGGTGAGTCAGGAGGACTTGTCTATGTGACACCTAGTCACTGACTCTTTTTGAAAATATTTTCAAAATGAAGTTACTGACGTCACAAATTTATGATTTTCCGGGCGGCACAACTATACTGATATATATAAGGACAGATTTTTGTACCAAGTTTCAACTCTAGTTTAAAAAATGCTGAAGGTATAAGAGGTACAGACAGACAGTCAGATACAAACCCAGAAAAACAGACAGACATCCAGCTAAAAGCCGCACAAATGGCCTTAAAAACATCTAGGACGGATAATTCTGTTGAAATCTCAGTTTAGGAAAGAAAAACCTTTGATTAACTAAGATTGATATACATGTTTTTAATTAATAAATAGCGGTGATATGGATAAATATTAATATATTAGTAATATTTGTTAAGCAACGTTGTGTGATTATTATTTAATTTAAAAGTTAGCCTATGTCAATTAAAGCACGATATTGCTTTTTAATTGTTGTAGGCATTAAGAGCGAAATATATTCTGCATTTTTATACCTATCAGTGCAAAACTATAAGTTTTTTCACACCAGTAACGTCCTAGTTTGATTACTTAGAGCGTATTCTTGTTTACACTAGCACAAAGAAACTTCATTATGAAAAAACAGTCTGGGTGGGTTAAAAAGCACTGGCTGGGTGGGTTTAATGTGCTTGCTGTAATTGTCGACCTCTGATTAAAGCCGTTACAAAACCTCGAATGCTAAAACCAACAATTAAATCTGTGCTTCTGACCACGTTATTACTATTTGTCGATGTACTTGAAATGTTGCAAAATCAAATGTTAAATTCTTTTGTTAAATTTCTGAAGAGCCAGCTTTTTAGTTTTTCTAGGTTATACTTTTTATTTGTTAAAAATAACTTCTTATTAGTTTGGACTTATAGAAATATTTTCCTAAATGTAGTACAGCGGTTAGAGCGATGCGGCGTAAATGCATTAATTAGTTTCTGTGTACAATACAATATCATCATTGATTTTATCAATAAAACTAGATATATAATTAAATACTACACATGTTTGTATCTCCAATATTAAATCATTTATTATTTATTGGGTATACGATTGGGTGAAAGCCACGCAATGCCGGTTTGAAATAGGGTCTTAAAAAAAGTCGTTGTCCGGGTAGTGATCTTGTCTGGTATTATAGTTTTGATAGAATAAATGCCATATGGAGGAAGGGGCGGGGAGNTTTAGTTAATTAGTTTGCCATTTCATAGGTGACAACTTCGGAGTAATATTTTTGAATAACTAACTTATAAAGTCACAAAGTAACATCAACATTATTTTAGTTAATTAGTTTGCCATTTCATAGGTGACAACTTCGGAGTAATATTTTTGAATAACTAACTTATAAAGTCACAAAGTAACATCAACATTATTTTAGTTAATTAGTTTGCCATTTCATAGGTGACAACTTCGGAGTAATATTTTTGAATAACTAACTTATAAAGTCACAAAGTAACATCAACATTATTTTAGTTAATTAGTTTGCCATTTCATAGGTGACAACTTCGGAGTAATATTTTTGAATAACTAACTTATAAAGTCACAAAGTAACATCAACATTATTTTAGTTAATTAGTTTGCCATTTCATAGGTGACAACTTCGGAGTAATATTTTTGAATAACTAACTTATAAAGTCACAAAGTAACATCAACATTATTTTAGTTAATTAGTTTGCCATTTCATAGGTGACAACTTCGGAGTAATATTTTTGAATAACTAACTTATAAAGTCACAAAGTAACATCAACATTATTTTAGTTAATTAGTTTGCCATTTCATAGGTGACAACTTCGGAGTAATATTTTTGAATAACTAACTTATAAAGTCACAAAGTAACATCAACATTATTTTAGTTAATTAGTTTGCCATTTCATAGGTGACAACTTCGGAGTAATATTTTTGAATAACTAACTTATAAAGTCACAAAGTAACATCAACATTATTTTAGTTAATTAGTTTGCCATTTCATAGGTGACAACTTCGGAGTAATATTTTTGAATAACTAACTTATAAAGTCACAAAGTAACATCAACATTATTTTAGTTAATTAGTTTGCCATTTCATAGGTGACAACTTCGGAGTAATATTTTTGAATAACTAACTTATAAAGTCACAAAGTAACATCAACATTATTTTAGTTAATTAGTTTGCCATTTCATAGGTGACAACTTTGGAGTAATATTTTTGAATAACTAACTTATAAAGTCACAAAGTAACATCAACATTATTTTCGTTATACTAACAAATTTTGTACTCGCGGGATCATGAAAAACACATTGTCCAATATAACCAGCGGGATATGGCCACTCTCCACCGGTTTGTTTTAATCAAATGCTTATTGCCAAGCAATGTCCCGCAGACGAACTTAATCAACTACATATTTTTTAAAGGCACTGAAATATTATCTTTTACACAAATTCACACACTTTTTTGCACGCTATCTTCTGGGCTATTTCCTACATGAAAAAAAATGTAGTTATCTTTTAAAAAATAGCTTTTTAGGCTTTTAACTTTTCATCAGGATTGTTGCATTTTGATCATTACGTAAAACAATTTCTATCGATACTACCTTTATTAGAGGTGAATTATTTTGGGGAATTATGAAGCGTTAAAAGTTTCAAAATTCGATGTTTTTAAAATGGTGATAGAAATTATTACACAAAAAATAAAATCACAGGGAAGTACTTAGTCCAAGTACTTTTTAGGGTTTTGTAGATGAGTAAGCATACCCATTATGTAAATTATGATTTCTTGTCTTCAATCTAAGAGTCCCGGGTTCGATCCCCCGGGGGGTCACAATGTTTTTTATCAGTAATAAACCAATAAGGAACGCAAAATTTAAAAAAGCAAATATATATTTGTGTCCTACTCTTCAGCAGCTTTCATTTGATACCCAACTCAAAATTT
>KZ652877.1:90338-104485 GCA_001010745.2 Gerris buenoi
TAAAGGCGCGTCCACACTATGCCGATAGGCATGATTCGGCTTGAGCCGAACGGCAGAGCCGAATTAGTGTGGACGTGAAGGTCGGCCTTGCCGACGTGCACAAAACCGTACCGAAATGTGCCGAACCCAACCCGAATTGGCTCGGTCCGGATCAAAGAAAGCCGGACCGAGCCGAAACAAAGTTTGTAGTGTGGACGTGCCGATCGGCTAGAGTCGACAGATAGTATCATAAAGTGGGGTTCGCAGACTATTCTACTATTCTACTAGAGTGGGGGTACTCGTGAGAGTGGGGGTTCGGCACCGATCGAGGCGTCCACACTACTAAAGTAATGTGGACGCCATGCCGAACCGAACGTGCCGAGCCGAGCGTGCCTACAGGCACAGGCCGATCGGCCTCATTCGGCATAGTGTGGACGCGCCTTTAAGCACAATCTTGCCTGAAATTAAAGATGAAATGATAAATTACACGTTTATGCAAGATGTTACCCTGTCCCATCGCTCCTTGACAACAGTTCAATACTGGCGTAGAATTTCCCAGACTTTAGGCAAAATTGTACTTAACACATTTTTAATGTTTATTATAACACTAAGGGACTCTGCTTACTTACCTACAAAGAGCCCTTTCCCCCCTTTCACCATATGGTAATTTATTCTATCAAAACTATAATACCAGACAAGATCACTACCTGGACAACGACTTTTTTTAAAACCCTATTTCAAACCTTCATTGCGTGGCTTTCGCCCAATCGTTTTTAAAGTTATAGATATGAAATTTAAAGTAGAGGAATGTAGTTTTCAGACCCCGCACACCCTATACCTCTATCTATTACAAAGCTGAGCTATAGTGTTAAAAAAAAGTGCGGTTTTTTTTTGGCCCACCCTGTATATTTAGAAATGGCTATTTAAACACTAGTACGAAATTTAACTGTATAATTTAGTTAGTTGCTTGTAGAAAACTTGTTCTGTAATTTGTTTTTATGTATTACAGAATAAATTTAATATTATAAAAGAAATAAAACTATATTAAACTATAAATTTTAACTTAACTGTAGTATATCATAAAACAATTATTAATTGTAAAACTAAATTTAAACTTTTTACTTATACAAACATCAGTTTTTCTAATTATAATTAAAATAATGATGAGAATAATGCATGACTAGATAATTATTAGAATATACGAGTGATGCAGGGGATGAATCCAGATTTTTTTTACTTACTTATATGTATGTATGTACTTTTGGCTTTACACAATTCTAATTACAGTACAAGTAAAATGTGTTGATGTGTAGCGGCATTTTTTTTACTACACGTCCCTCTTCCAAAAGGGGGCCATGTTGTAAAGTTCTAAATTAGATCATAAATATTTAAGGAAGCACTTTAGTTCATCCCCCCTTGTAAAAATTGTAATAACTGATTCAACTATTCATAGGTTTTTTCAGGGAGGCTTGAAATTTGGGATTTTGCGTCAGTGAACACAATATCTTACCTTGAATGGATACACACTTCTGTAAAAACCAGTTAAACCATTCTCGATCGGAATATTGCCGAACCGTAAGACCTATTTACGTACCTACAGCAGTAAGGGCGTTATTACAGGCCGAGGGCGAAGTTTGAAAGCACGAGTGCGTTTAACGCCCGATGGCGCTTGCTGCTGGTGGTGCGTACACTATTTCATCGATCCCCCCTCCCCCTCTCCAATAAGACAATATAACAAAATACAATTTTTCCCTGTACCAAAACAAACTGCGGTTATAAAAATATTGATTGCTACAAAAATCTGACGGTAAGAACTACTAGCGCTTCCTGCACGCCGCGGCCGCTTCTCGAAATAGTGCTCTGTAAAAATACATGCTTTATTTTTACAGGCCCTAGGGCTGTAAAAATAGAACTTTACCGTCTGTTCAGGATAGGAATGTTTACATGTGGTGGGCGAAAAACATATTTACGTTTTGTATAAAACAAACCGGTGTCAACCACTCGAATAAGGCTTGACAATTAATTAGCAGAATTTAAGAAAATGAAATCAATATTATTAATTTGTTGTGTTCTCTCTAATGCCAGACGTGAGTTTAACCTAACATTTATACCAATAAAGAACATGATGACAATAGAAATTCTAGACATTTAATTTTTCTCTTTATTGAATAATCTAACTACACAATTTTAAATGTAATAAGTGTAACAGATATATTTTGTTGTAACATGAGAAAGGTAATAGTCCAGTGATATTGTATTATTCCTTTCGGCTGTGGATTTTTTTTTATATTTGTACATTGTTTACTTTAATTAAATGTATCTCTTAATTTATCGCATTGAGTTTCATTAGGTAATTGCTCTATAAATAATAATTTTTTTCCCTGATTTTAAAAGCCGCACCATATTTTTCCCATCGACCAGAAACTTTTATTGAAAAAAACAACAACAACAAAATAGTATATTATGTTACTAGGCTGTGAAGTGAGTTTTGGCAACATTTCCTGTCTCGCTTCGCTCGACACTAAATTTAATTGCCGCGGTAAAGAAAAAACACTTCACAGTCGTGTAGCATATGCTATTTTTTCCGAGGTAGTAGACAATAAAACATTAAATATTAATCAATTATCAATATAATAATAACAAATATTAGTTCAAACTTAAGCTTTAAAAAAAAGAAACCTTATAAAGAGGTTACACTATAAGAGAAGATAAATAAAACGCATTGACATCTAGCGGAATTCAATCGTACTAAGAAGCCTATCCACTAAGATTGCAGCGCTTATACGGAAGTTTTGATAACTTTTGATAACTGTTTTCATCCTAGGACGTATTTTTTTTTTTTCTTTACTGCCAGGAGTAATGAAAAGATTTTTTAAGTCCACGTAATGAAAAAATTGATTTTAGCTTTGTTTTTTAGGCTCTAAAGTTACTATTTCACAGCCTACCACGGAAAAAAGATTTTTTAAGTCCACGTAATGAAAAAATTGATTTTAGCTTTGTTTTTTAGGCTCTAAAGTTACTATTTCACAGCCTACCACGGAAAAAAACAAACTATTTCTATGGATTCGAACTAAGTTAGGGGTTTGGAGCTGAAATTCAAAATAGTTCATAATTAAGGCCTACCGTGAGTCGAATTTCTATGCATTACTTATTTTACTTTAGGCATTCTTAAAGTATAGCTTCTTCCCAACCCTCCGGTTGTAAATAATACTTGTTTTCAATACCTCTCACTTCTAAACCTGGACATAATCATCCCTTTTCACCCCTATCACCCTTGATTATACCTCATTTTAGACGATATCAATAAATCTCTTTTGTGTGTTTGTTTTTAAGAGTGGCAATTTCTAAAAATGTTTACTTTCTAGTAAGAATAGTTCGTGCAGAGCTTACTAACGCTTATAGTTTTAAGTTGAAAAAAGTCCGTTTAATGATTCTAGACTAGAGTGTACAAAATGACTGGTCACAATAAATCTTACTTAGTGAAAGTATAAACCGAATGAAGTAATCATTATACAAACTTTAAATATTCTAGCTTTTACCAATAGCCGAGATTAAGGCGTGAGTAGAATAGTAAGGACTTAAATTTAAAATGTTTACTTTAAAAAAATGTTTAAGTCATAAGAAATATCATATTTCAAATTTTAAGGTTCTAATATAAATAGTTTAGTAGGTGTAGGAACCATAAAATTTTGAAAAACAAAATGGTCGCCTCTGATCAAAATATCATTTTAGCAACCAAGCGACCTAAAAAGTACCTCATAAATGACCAATATCATGATCATGAGAGAGAATTAGTGGATGGAACCAAACAAGTAATTTTCCAGACAATATATAGACAATATATAGTAATTTTCCGACAAATATATCTGACAAATTTTATTAAGATACCTCAAATAATGGATGAGCCTATAGAGAAGGGACGAGAACCATTAGGTTCGAAATCGAATATGAAACAAAATTCCATCAATACAAACCCATCTCCACATATTTTGTGGAACCAAAAGGTTGATTCTAAAAGTGACTCCTGCAATCAGTAAATAAGCAAAAGGTTGATCCAAAAGAAGCTCTTTTCGCATGGAGGTTGCGAGACAGCCAATAAAACCACTAATAATAATTAGGGGAAGTCAAATAATTCGTCAAATAAATAAATAAAAAAAATAAAAATAAAAATAAAAAAATAATAATAATAATATCTAATAATAACAATAAATAAAAATAAATAAATAAATAAAGCACACTACTGCAGGAAGATTTCTGAGGGGAAGTTCGTTTGGTGAGCATCGGATCTGATATCTTTTTTAATAAGAAGGAGCACAGGATGGCCTCTACGATCAGGTTCGGCGATGAGGCATATAGGTAATGTGGAGATCTCAGCTGCATCCAAACCTTTGGAGTGTAGAGATCGAGCCCAAATATTGCGTGTTTAGTGTCGAGAGTCAAGATCCAGTGAATCATCCGTATGTGAATTGGAAGCAGCAAACTGATCAAATTCCCTACGGAGTCTTATGATATGATCCTTGAGGCTTACAATGACTATCCTTGTCCCATAGAAGTACAATCTAGGCCCAGAACGCGTAATTTTGAGGGGTATAAAAAAAATCAAAATGGCCTGGCAAACCATCATCGACCAAAATAGGCCCGCATGATCAAATCAAGAGCGATATCGAGGCTCCTTGACTTCTTTGACACTAAAGGTGTGGTCCAAAAGGAAGTTTGTGCCTACTGGATAGGACAAACAGTGAACAGTGCACAGATGTAAAGTTCACTCGTAACTCATTGTATATTATACACAGAAGAGTCACGTTTGAGAAATTAGGTCAGCCGCATCCGAAGAGAGGTCCCTGACACCTGGATCCCATGAAGACAATACGCCCAATCACACGTCACTAATTGTGAGGGAGGCACTGACCAAACAACTTGGCAATACTATCACAACCCGAGAACAGTCCAGACTTCATTTTGTTCCTCGGATCAAAATGGCATTAAACGTTGCCGACTTCGGCAGTGGTATTATTGATGCAGATTATAACCCTTCTTCATACACTCATTGTAAACGTATCTTTTATAAATTTTTTTAATGAAATTAGTCCCGATACTTACAAAACAAACTATGTGTGTGTATAAGTCTGTATTCATTGATACATTTGTCCCTTCTGTAAGAATTAGGAATTAAAAGTAAGTAATTTGAGAACATTGCTTCTAAAAAAAAAGAAATATTTTAATTAAATTATAATAATTATAACATAAAATGAAATTTTTTAGTACTATGTTTTTTAATTTTCTGTTGAATCATATAATGTAATCTTCCTTCTGAGTATGTAATGATTGATAATATAATTTTAATGTGAAATCCGTCAAAATGAAGATCGTAAATATGTGTCATGTCAAAACAAATCAAATTGTTGTTTTACAAAAATTTATTTATTAATATAGGAAGAGAAGTTTATCAACCAATAAGGCGTCTCATTTTCAATAATTGGAAGTTTCATTATTTTGTTTTCCACCATTTATTATATTTTTTTTCCTTATTCGTGCCTTCGTAAAATATATATTTATAAACAGAGGGCGAAGAAGAGAGGTAGAGACAGGACAGGACATGTTTTAAAGAGAGTATAATAGATTCGGGTCACATCGCAGACTTATAGAGGAGTCGTGGGACCGCTCACAACTTAGAGGGAAGAAGATGCTTTGGACTTAACAAGATACTCTCTTGTACCATTGTTCCACTCTTACACCACTTCACCACTTGTTTTTTCCTCTAGAAAAACTTTTTTTTTTTTTTACTAAAATTCTCTCAATAGAAGTAAAATAAGAAAGGAAACTTGGAAATTATTGAAACCCTACATTTTCATTTCTTTTTTTTTTTTTATTTGGAATGAGGATGGGCAAGAAAAAATAAAGTTCTTTATTTAAAGAAAAGATAAAATAAAATAAACAGCCAGAAAAAAGTTTTACATAAATATAATATGCTTATGAATAAAAGTGTTGGGGATTTTTTTTGTCCCTGAGGGAAGTCGAAGGATGAAGGGACAAACTAACTCTTTATTTTTATAAAAACTTTCTCAACTTTCAGATTCAGAAATCTGAAACCTTTCCCCTTCTCTACCACTATCTCTCGCTCGAGAAAAATTCATCTCCCATCTTCCATTTTGGACTGAGCGTTCTTTAACAAAATATTTTCAAGTTTAAAAATCTTTCCCTCATCCTAGACTAGCCATGTAATTGACCCTATATCTCATGCCTTGGGGACTCGGGCGCTCCCCCTCCTTCTCAAAGGGAAGAAGGGCGAAATTACTTTCTTTAAGAGATACCCACACCCTCAGCATTTTCTCCAGTGTTTGAACACTTAGAAGAAAGAAAGCCTCCCTTAAGTTAAGGTTTTTAAAAGACAAAATTGAGATGGTTTAATTTTTCAATGGCCTGGAGAAATAAAAAGACGTTCTAATATTTTTACCAGCTCTTGAAAAGTTTGTTTTAACTGGATTAAATACCCAATGAACTCCTATTCTGTTTCAAAGTTTCCTTCATGTCCTCTTTTTGTCAAATGGTTAACTTTTTTGAGTTTTTATACTCATTAATATATCATGGTTAGCTACCATTTAAGTTTTTCCTTAAAAAAATTGTATTTAAATATTTATCCTTACTGATAATAATGTTCAAATTAATTTTAATTATAAAAAGAAGTCCAAAACCTATAACACTACTACACTTAAACCAATCAAGGGATGTACTTCTAAACTAGTTACAGACATCAAGTAATTTCTTACTGGTCTGGCAAGGCAGAATACTATCCACCTAGAATGGGATCCTAGCCAATGTGGAATAGATGAGAGCTGGTTCCAATGATATCCCACAGTAACAGTAATGTATCCTTCAGTACATTTTAGCGAACATTAGTCAATAAAGATGTCTAATAACCACCATTCAGAAACGTATAAGCATTTGCTAACAATTATGGAATATATTGTATGTTTATCTTATAGAACTTCCCATTGCATGAAAATAAAATGTAAAAAAATGTAAAATGTACAGGTAGAATGCTGACATCGAGAACATCACAAAGGTAAATGAAAAGGTATTGAGTCTCGTTTTCTTATCGATTTCTACCTTTTTACTTTATCATAAATAGAGAAGGTATTTTTTTAATCTCGCTCAAGTGTAATTAAGAACACTGAAAATTTATTGAAAATTGGATAAGTATGTTTGAAGATATAAATAGATGTAATTAAATGTATGCTTGAGCGCATGTGGAATGTAGCATGGGTAGCAAATGGGCGCAGAAGGTTAAAAAAACCGTATATATTGTATCGTTTAACAACGTAATAATTAGAAAACTATATACGAGTGTAAATAATTTTATATTCGTTAACAACTATATAAATATGAATGACAGGAGATGTCAACAAAACAAAACATTTGGCTTGTGCGGAAGGTGACAGTGACGTCACAAGTAAATATTCAAATATAACAAGAGTAATAATAATAAAATATCCATCAACCCTCCCCTGTAAATTGGGATGCCCGAATTTGGTTAATGTGTCGCCGGAACTCTTCTCCACTATCCAGACTCACCACGTAGTTGACCGCTCCTTCTCTTCTCACTATGTACCTGCGTGTATTTCCTTTAGTATTTCTCTCCTTAGATTTCTAGGTATGACTACTCTAATCGGGATAAAAAGTCAGCATTGCAATGGTCCCCTGTTTTTCTAAATTCAAAGTCATAGTCGAAGCCTGATAAAAAGTTGGCGTACTTAAAAATCCTCGCTGCTGTCATCGTCGGTAATTCTTTCGAAGGGTGGAATATCAAGACTAGAGGTTTGTGGTCCGTAATCAACGTTATTTTCCTGCCGTAGCAGTATTGGAAGAACTTTTTGATTCCCCAATAAATTGCAATGGCCTTCTTATCTATTTGGCTCTACATCTGTTCGGTTTTCGTGAGTGGCCGTGAAGCGAATGCGATTGGTCTGTCGGTTCCGTCTCTGTATCTATGTGATAACACTGCTCTGAGTCCGACCGGAGAGGCGTCAGTAGCAAGTGTTATGGGTAATTCCTGGTTGAAATGAATTAAGGTTTTATTGCTAGCTATTTGTTCTTTCACTTTTAGAAAACTTGCGTCGCACTCCGGTGTCCAAGTAAAATCGGTTCTGTTGGAGACCAACAGTTGTTCTTTATTTACTTTATTATTTATGTTTTTTATTATTTTGTAAAAAATGGCAATTTTAGCAACAAACGAACATATCACTTCTACATTTTAAACTCATTTCTTCGTTAACGTAAGATTCGCAAGAAACCACGATGCAACCTCCTCCTTTTCTTCGAATGTGTTCGGAAAAGGCATCACTTTCACTGGAATTCGAACACATATGATTCTACGTAAGATTTTCCTTACGTAATTACGTAGCNGAAATGATTTTAATTCTGAAGTATTGGTAGGTGTTTTGGTTTTAAGAATAGCTTCGATTTTGTCTTTATTTTTGTGTAAGCCCCTCTCATCAATCGTATGTCCCAGGTAGTTTATGCTCTTTTTAAAGAAAGAGCATTTATCTTTGTTAGCTTTTAAGTTGTAAGTGCGTAATCTATTCAGTACTTGGTTCAATCTATGAAGAGTTTCTTGTGCAGTATTCCCTTGTATGATGATATCGTCGAAGAAGCTCGCAACTCCTTCTAACCCGTGTAAACATCTGTCCATTAACCGATTCCATATGGCTGGTGCCACTTTCACACCGAACATCAAGCGATTGACTCTATAAAGACCTTTATGAGTGCTTAAGGTCTGTATCAGAGCACTTTCTTCGTCCATCTTCAGATGTAGGTAGGCGTTGCTCAAATCGATTGTACAGAAGTATTTGCCACCGTTCATTTTTGTAAAGATTTCCTCAATTAAAGGGATAGGGTAGTGTTCATCCTTAATATGTTTGTTCACCCTTGATTTATAATCAGCACATATTCTTATATTACCGTTGCTCTTCACGACCGGCACTATGGGGGTCCCCCAGTCTGAGCGTTCTACCTTACTTATGATTTCAAGTTTTTCTAATCTGTCCAATTTATTTTCAATTTTTTTCTTAAAGCGAAAGGTACTGGTCTTGGTTTTATAAAAATCGGTCTAGTTCCTTCATTCATGAACAAATGTGCTTGGGTGTCCGGTATAGTCCCTATCTCCTCAGAAGTAAATACGCCACTGTATTCTTCAATCAGTTTGTCCAATTCAACCGGAGATTCCGCCACCACGGTTTTAATCTCAGCCCAGTCGAGTCTAACTTCCCTCATCCATCCTCTCCCGAATATCGGATCGACTTTAGAATCAATTATGTACAATCTCCCGGTAAACGGTTGGTTTTTATACATACAATTCACATAGGATACTCCTCTAGGATTAATTATTTCGCCCGAGTAGGTTTTTAAAATTACTTGGGTTCTATAAATTTTCTTGTTTAAACCCAAGCTCTTAAAATCATCATTTGACATGGTACTTAATGCCAATGCCACACCCGTATCAAGTTCCA
The DNA here is from genome assembly GCA_001010745.2 of Gerris buenoi. Classification (NCBI taxonomy): domain Eukaryota; kingdom Metazoa; phylum Arthropoda; class Insecta; order Hemiptera; family Gerridae; genus Gerris; species Gerris buenoi. The sequence goes on from KZ652877.1 coordinate 99,824, forward strand.
TAGTTACTTGTATATTTTCAATTTTAAGTCTGATTTTAAATTTATCTGAATTACGATTATCACTAATATTTCCTAGAAGATTAATTTTAAAAGGTTCCTCTGGGTCTGAAAAAGTTTGTTCAAATTGTTTATTATATTTTAACGACTTATTTGGTTGTAAACAAACCGTAATGATAGGTCCCATTTTGCCACAACTATTACAGGTAGCGGTTTTGAATTTACACTGGTTGGCTCGATATTGTCCCTGTCCGCACCTGTAACATTTTCCTTTTAAAGATTGAAACGTCACTTCTGGCCGATTTTGAAATTCATTATTGTGATGGTTCTTTGTTCCTATTTGATGAACTGCATCGCTACTACGAACTCGACGAGACATATTACCATTCTCCTGTTTAGCTGGATCAATTGTTCTGGTTATGTCTACAGCTTCCTGGAAGTTCATAGTTTTCTTCGCTTGCAGTAGTTTCATTCTTGTGTCCGAATCACTAATACCCCTAATAAATTGTAATCGCAATAATAAATCAGCCACCGATTTCCCACATTCACATTTAAACTCGCATTTCGCCGCGTGCTTCTTCAGTTCCCCGACATACTCCGCAATCGGTTCGTGTTCTTGCTGAATTCGATTTATAAATTTGTGTTGCGTAGCCCAGATACTTTGTTGTGGGTCAAAATAATCTTTTAAAATATTTACTACTTCATTGTAGTTTTTATCTATTGGATCGTCAGGAGCACATAAATCTAGTAGTTTCTCGTGAATCTGTGGTGTTAGAGCGTTAAGTAGTAAAAAACATTTTGTACGATCGTCAAAATCCCCTTTGAGATTACTGTATACTTCGAATCTTTTTATAAAGTTCGTAAAACTTTCGTCGTGTTGATACGGAGTAAAACTTATGTTATTTATTGTATTGTTCGCATTATTAGATTTAGAGCTGGAACCTTGTACATTTGTTTCCAATTCTTGTGTTAATTTGATATTTTCTAATTCGATTTTAAGATTAATGTATTGTTCATCAACTGAATAACGTTTCGTCTGTTTCTGGATACTCTTCTATAGTCTCCTGAAGTTCATTAAATTTGTCGTAATACTTTTCTAAACTAGTAAGTCTAATATCGACGTCTGTTCTTGTCCAAGAAGTTATCGCTTTTACTGTAGAGGCCAACCTACTGATCTGACCCTTAATACTCGTTTGTTGCGTAACTGCTGTTTCCTCCATGTTCTCCGTGTTCGTTAGGTTCTTTTCTGTACTCGTCGCCATTATTGTATCGTTTAACAACGTAATAATTAGAAAACTATATACGAGTGTAAATCATTTTATATTCGTTAACAACTATATAAATACGAATGACAGGAGATTTCAACAAAACAAAACATTTGGCTTGTGCGGAAGGTGACAGTGACGTCACAAGTAAATATTCAAATATAACAAGAGTAATAATAATAAAATATCCATCAACATATGGGACCAATAATGGGCTAATTATGACCTATCATTCAAATTTCATTTAATTTTTTTTTNAAAACAAAACATTTGGCTTGTGCGGAAGGTGACAGTGACGTCACAAGTAAATATTCAAATATAACAAGAGTAATAATAATAAAATATCCATCAACATATGGGACCAATAATGGGCTAATTATGACCTATCATTCAAATTTCATTTAATTTTTTTTTTTTTAAATATGTTGGTTCGCGAAAATTGACAGACAGACAATATCCCTGACGTCTGAAATAGGTTTTATCGTTCTTCAGAACGATCACATAGCTTCCGTTACCTACGGAAGAGCTTACCGTAGGCAACGGAAGCTATGTGATCGTTCCGAGCTGAAAGCCCAAATAGGAGAAAAAATTAAATAAATTTACGAATATTATTTACGACCTGTTTATAATCAGGTCGTAACAGCATAACATTTTTATAGTACACGATAGGACTTGTGAGGAAGCTATACACCACACTAATTGGTAGACTATTTGATTACTTTATGCGCAAAAAAGAAAAAAAAAAAGTTGTAAGNAGACAGGCATTTTTTAATAAAATCCTCCTTGGACTCTTGTGTAGCATATATGTATATGAGGCGTATATCTATCGTAATTTCAAAATATTTTTTTGCGTCTTATTACGCGCTTCATGGCAACATTTCGCATCTAATGTTAGTATATTAGTTGTGGTTGTATATATATATATATATATATATATATATATTAAAACAATTTCTAGAAATTAAATAAATACTAGTAAAAATGGTGTGTGATTCCCTTTTTTATTTGTACGGATTTTAGAATTTAACAAATAATAATAGTACATGTGTTGAAGGGATATTATATCGTTCAAAACAAACCGGATTTAAACCCTATCCTCCCTTAACAATTCTTTCAGACTAGCGATCCCCTACAAAGTTCTGTAATCGATCCAACTCAAAATAACCGATATAACAAGGCAGAGAGACTGCAAAAGGCTTATCGGGAGGTAAAAAAAGCTCAGGCTTAAAGCGAGGCAAAAGAGTGTACACAGAAATAAAATAATCCTGGTGCGAAGATGAATATGCTTCAGGGAATAAGCCGGAGAGGACGCAGGTTTGCAAATTAATTCTGGAAACCGTTCTGGGAATTGGCAGTAGGTCCGTTGAGACACGAGCATATTGACAGACAGACATATACCCGGCTGACTCCGGGAAGGCTAACTATGCGTGGTCCCATGTTCCTGGTCGCAACTAACGACCCGTTCCCATAGCTAGAAGCATTGTCTACCTTCACTACAGGTCGGGCACTCACACTCTTTCCTATATATTACTTTTCATTGCGACGTGCATTTTTTCTCTCTACTGTGTATATGTTTTAACTCCTGTATTCCTCGATTCTTTTGCTGTTTTTACAGGATTGAAAAGAATATTTAATTATTGTTCTTGAGCAATTGTTATTCTATAGGTTACGGTCTGAGTAAGTAAAATAATTTGTTACTTCTAATAAAGGTTTAGAAAATAAATTCGAATACCTTAAATACGGTTGAAATTCGCAATACAAAAATTAAAAATTTTACCCTTAAGTTTTTTTTTACCCTAATTTTTTTGAAAAATATTTTTTTAAGTAGCTACATTTTTAAAAGTTGTGGGCAGGTACAAGACACCTAGCCCTACACCTTCAGACCTACATACATGCCAAATTGTAAAGTTATCGGACGAAAGGTGCAGCCGTTAGAGCAGGTGAAAGACAGACGGACAGACACGCAGGAAAATATAAGGATCCTTGGTTTTGCCTATAGGCAAAACCTAAAAAAAGATTTTCCAGGCACTCTAGCCTCAGAGAAAGACGAAATATAGACAAATGTCGTCAATAATACAGTAAAATATTTTTTCAATTTTTTATTACTCACCCTTAAAAATTCCAAAAATGAAAACAAATCTATAAATTTTTTAAATAAATAAATATACACATATGTGAGTGTACAAACTTATTGTGCTATCGTACTAGTCATATAATAAAAAATATATACAATACATGACTAAATGATACGTGAAAGGAATTATAAGTATTTTTTATTTATTTTACGTGATGTTTGGACAAGCTTGTGAAAAAACAGCGGATGGTGGAGAAGCTACTCGTATGTTTTCTCAAATATTTATTTTTCACCCAATCTTCTAGATATTTTGACCAATTTTATCTCTTTATAAATAAACCATTTTGAGTGGGAAGAGGTAGTATATTCAATGTTTTCTTTTTTTATTTAAAGGTATTTAATTCAGGTAACAGTACTCTAAATATTATAATGAAAAAAGTCTGCTAAGAAGTATGGTACATCGCTCCCTCGCGTCCTATTTCGTATACTTTAATGCTTTTATCCTTTTAAACATACTACCAAATTCCTTGAATTTTCCCCCGTTTATTAAATCTGTCAAAAGTGTTTTATTAGCGTTTTTTCGAAGAAAATTAAGCTATTACAATGACTTCAAAATTTTTGTAATGCAAATTTTTGAAAAAATTTTCCTTGGAAATCCGTTTAAGGCCATTCTAAATCGATTCCTGAACAATTTTTTTATGTATGTATGTATGTATATAATATGTATGTATATATGTGTCACTCCAGACTATATCTCCCTTTAGGATGCTCCTAAAAATTTCAAACAAATTTTTAAATGTAAATAATATCAAAAGAAAGGATGAGTTCGTTGGTCAGAATTTTTGGAGTTCATTTAGGGGTCACATTTTGACAATTTAGGATGATATAGCATAAATTCGTGTTTTTTCCATTTTATCCCCCTTTTATATGAAAATATGATAAAAGTGTACATAACAACAATTACTGTACTCTTGAAGAGCTTTCCAACGATATGCATATTGAAGGGTAAAAACTATTTTGATCCTACCCCGTACCCGTGTGTACCCAAACATTTTTATTTCACCCATCCAAATTCTAAACCAAAATTTTTCTATATCATCATAAGCCAATATTACGCAGATTTATGTCAAATTCGCTTATTAAGTCATGGTGCATGACTACACTTTTTTTTAATAAAGTATTAAATTTAGCAAACCTTAAATGGCGCAAACGGTTGAAAAGAAATCGGAGGCTATATGCGAGGTACTTTCAACAAACTTTCCAGATTTCATTAAAATAATATGTGCACTTTTGAAGATACAAAAAATAAACGGGGGTTCAAACCTA